>JACXGJ010008998.1:0-25516 GCA_016801105.1 Esox niger
GACACGGCAGCCCTGTATAGATATTTATATACATAGTCATATATGACACGGCAGCTCTGTATAGATATTTATATACATAGTCATATATGACTTGATCGAAGCCAGGTGAGAGAAATTAGAAAGAAAAGGAAGAATGTATATACATTATGGAGAACGAAGCCCCTGGAGGCCCGGCTCATTTCTCTATCCTCTTGAATCGGGCCTTTACATGGTAGTGGAGTTCACCGCACATCTGCACTAGGGTGTGGGGACACCGAAATCCCTGGATGGTGTTTATTTTATGGGGAGAGCCCACCAGCGAGAGGCCTAGCCAAGTTCCAGGACAGAAGCATCAGGAAAGCAAGCGGAGCCTAATGCTGGCTGCAAGTGGAGGCTAATATTTACCTCATCGGCCTGTCCTCCAGTCTATATTGATCTGCCATAATATATGTTTAGCTGATCCTGTTCAGACTCCTTTCAGTAATCTGGCTCCGGTCGATACTGTCACATCGCCATGACGCTTGCCGAAGACGCCCGGCGGAGATGGCTGCCGGAGACAGTGACCGGGCCACAAACTGCATTCCAAATCAAAGTCAGGGCTCTGGGTTTCTTTAATTGTTTTTTTTCCAACAACACAGTTGTTAACGACTAGCGGAGTTGCAAGCTGTCATGTCGCGGCTTGCTGGGGCTGTCTGGTTGCGCCTATAGCGCTCGGCCCCCACACCTGCTGCCTCACTCATTATGGATTTCTGTAATGGCTTTTTGAGTTTTAATAGGATGGTTTTGCTCCGTGCAAGTAATGAATCACTAGATGTCGTCCCAGGGCCTAATGAGAGAGCCCACTGCTTTTCCAAACGGCTCTGCACTCTGCCAGAGATGGACCATATCCGTGGGTGCTTTGGTTTTATTCATATATTTGTTATCGTGATGTATTAGCATGTCGGTTTCTGCAGGACATGGTAATACATTGTGATTTAAAGTTTGGTTTTCATTGGCCATGTGGAAGAACCCAGGAAACCTCAACTTGACGCAACATGTTAAGGAGTTGTCTGGGAAGCAACAGTGAAAGGAGGATCTAGGTGAACATCTGCAGTGCTAATAAACGTGAAATAAATCACATGCTCTTGCTCAGTTTCAGCTTACTGACTGCTCATTTAAAACAGGAAACTTTGTTTCAAATGAATTACATGATAAATCAAGGAATTAATGATTTTGCTCTAATCAATAATCAGAGAATAGATCTCGGATTATTTTAAGTTTTTTTTTTAACTCAGAAGGGTAATCTATGTTGATTCTTAAACTCTTTAAATATGTCAAAATGCATACTTTTTTATATTCTCCATGGCAGTTTATACATTCAATATTAATATCTGGGGTCATGTCAATATCTCTTAGAAGGAGGTTTGCTTAGATTTAAAAGATAGGCAAGTTAACTTCTGGATGGCCAATCAATATGACCTCTACAAAATGTATTGGCATAATCAATCACTCAGTCACATACATGTTTTAAAATTCTGTCTTTCAGCACTAGGTGACAAGTCGTATTACCAATTTAGAGCAATAAATAAATTGAGTGACAAAGCCCTGCAGGTCCACCATTACTTTTTCATCAAAACATCAAAGCTAAACAGTGTCGATGCCCATAGCAACTTTTTGATTGGTGCAAACAGATCACACCAGGGATTTTATGCATGCAGGTTCGACCTGATCAAGCTGTCAGATCAAGAAAAACAGCCATCTCAACCCAAATTGGCAGCTGCTGTTTCTTAAATGTAATGTTAGTGCCTGAACGTCTATTTGGATCTGGAGAATAGAGTCTAGTGCAGAAGAGTCCAGTGCAGAAGGGTCCAGTGCAGAAGAGTCCAGTGCAGAAGAGAAGCTCAATGTTGTCACGTGTTTGTGAGTATGCTGACTGTGTGTCAGGTCAGTCATGAACCACTCAGACTGCTTTGCTACCACATCCGGCAGTACACCCAGGAAGGCCCAGAAATACAATTACTCAGAACTTAAATCCCAGCCTATACAGTCGAGTTCAAGGTGATCCACACTGTTACATTATGCATTGACTACTGGGTTTGGATAAAATCGCTCCTGTGAATATCGACTGTATACTATTCTAATGCACTGCAATGAATATGAATCAGGTTCTTTACAAGTGAATTCAATGAAATGTTCCGCATCAATTAATGCGTGACACAAAGCACTGTGTACAGTATCTATTCTGCCAGTATACAACACCTCACACAACACTGCAATACCTCACGATTGTCACCAGAGTTTTCAAATCAATCAGAGTCTGTGAGTTATTCACAGTCCAAAATCAAAAAGGCATTACTTATCTGGTGCTTTTAATGTTCAATCCATCTGTCGACGCAGTTGAAATATGGAATCTACTTTGAACAAGTGGGGAGGGGGGACAACATAAATCATCTTATTTTATACCGATTCCTTCACACAACTGACTGCTTCTTAGGGCCAACAAAGAGAAAGACGGAGAGAAAAAGAGAATAAGTACAGAGAAAAAGAGAGCAAGAAAGACAGAGCAAAAGAGGGAGAGGAGAGAGTGGAAGTGAGAAAAGAGCATCATATCGTAAAACAATAGGGCCATTTTGTTGTGATGAGGACTTTTCATCCCGATACAATTTGCTGTTTCACAAAGTTGACTTCTTTGGCCAGTTTGTCAGAGTAATACATCAACATACATCACAAGTCAATGACTGGGATTCAAATACCAGGTTTGACAGATTTTCATTAATCCTGGAGGAAATTTGAGGGGATATATTCTATAAGAAAATATACTTGAACAAGAAATCTACGACATGTTCTGGTCAACAGAAAAGATTTTACTTTACTTCTGGATTAAAAAAACTTAACCGGAATATAAAATCAGCAATGTGCTATATATAAAGCATACCACATTATTTTAATGTATTTTTACTTCAGTTATATTTATTTGGATGTATGTTCTGCACTGATTTGATTTGAACTGTGGCCAGTCTCTGTCTTCTCAATCTGCAGTCTTTTGACATAATGTACTGTATAATGCCATTTATGTGATGTGGTCACGTGATCCGACATTCCCCGGCCGGCCCTGGTTGCAGATCTAATTTACTGCTGGTGTTGTTGTACCCATTTCATTCACAGAGTAGAGATTATGATAATTATTCATGTCACACCATCGAAGATTGAAACCCAACCTGAACAAGGTATTCCTTCAAATCCATCAATGTACAAATTCAAATAATTCATGTCTATTAGAGACCTCTAAATTATTCATACACCAGGCTAATGAAAATATGATAATTAGCGTCTTGCTATCAAAAAGGAATATGCAACACTCCTCACACGTCATAATTAGAATAAGTAATTATTTAAAGGTAATTTTCTGAAGTTGAATTATTAGGGCCTGTCAAATTCACGCGGTCTACGAGGGCTCACAAAATCCTGTCTGATAGAAGATAAATGAGGACGTCTCGTTTAACGCCAATAACTTCTTTGAGAGGCTAGTTTACATCACGGAAAGGAAAAAAAACTTGAATTAATGAAACTTTGGAAGCTGTATCACCAGCCAAATATATCAGAATGACTTATCGGTTGGTATATAGGAATGTACCAACACAGTTCTCTAGTGTTCATTCACTTTCAGTCATACCAAAGGTCTTACAGAACCTCAAGATAAATCCGGGTCTTTCCTCAGATTCAAACAGCACTTGTTCCCACTCAGTCAGCTGCTTCTGATTAAGCAAAGCCTGACCCCCCTTTTGCCCTCCGTGTTCTGGTTCTTTTCTCCCTCTTACTTTACGACAGGGCCACAGAATCCTAACCAACAGAGAACTATTCTGAAAAGTTATCAACAGCTCCTAGTCAGTTTTCCCTCCCCTCTTTGTGCTCCCCTGACGTGCTCCTCTTCTCCTCGTCTCCCCCCTACTCTCCCCCTGGGCCCACTAGAAAGGAGGCCTGTGTCACGACCCAGAGGATCCGTGTTGTGACGGTGATTACGCTCCCCTAGCGTGAGACATCCCAAACTCGGATTACAAGCAGAGGATTCATTCCTTGCATTTCTCCATGTCACCTCACGTTCAATGCCTCGTCTTTAGCAGTTTGCCCCAGAATAATGGTCACTGTCAGGGGCAGCCGAGCTGAAGACCAGGCATCTGCGCTCCAGTCATGTGGACGGACAGACATTTGTGTTGTTGTCGTTGAATTCTGGCATCTACACACACTCGATTTGTGTGCTTTGATTAATCCCATTCAGGCTCAACGGGCATGGCTTTGGTACGGCCTGGGAATGTCGTCACGTATCGAAGACCCACCCAAAGTGTCCTGATGTCAAACCCGGCATTCAGCTGCTCGCGGTTTGACCGTGTGATGTGTCCCGGCGTCGTCTTCGAATGACGGGCTGCTGGATGGGAAAGGCAATTGAAATGAGCGGCGCTGTGTCATGCCTCTCTATGTGACCTAGACCACAACAAACACTGAGTTAACAACTGATCTGGGAAGTCCGCTGCTTCTCGGTGCTGGATAACAGTTTTGAGTTATGTCTCGGTTGCTCTGCCGGGCCAGTGCCAATGCTGGTTAAACTCTGCCAGGAAGCTGTTTGCAGATATTTGAGTCCAAGCTGAATGCCTGCCAAAATTGAGTCACTCTATTCTTCAGGGCGGCTGTTTTTCTGTTTGCTAAGAGGGAGTTACACATCTTCTGCCCTCATTGAACACCAAGCCAAACAAACACAGAAGGCCATCTTCCAGCTCGCTTTGGAGAGAGTTGACACTGTGTAGCGTTTTATATTAATTTAAGATTGCCAGAGACGGAACGCCAGAGTTAACAAAAGATTTGACTCATTTTATTTTATAGATGTTTTATTATCAGGAATGGAGAGGTGAAACATTGTCAGAATCATTTCCAGGAGCCTTTGATCATTCTAACATCCATCTTTGGATAATTTGTCAGCAGGTGAGTTGTTTCCCACACACTTCATCAGGGTTTGTGGTTAGATAATGATGTGTGATGTAAGATCATCTTAATGATTAAGTCAGATCAAATCTTTAAAACAAAGTCTGGATCTGTCAATGTAATTTCAGCTTACAGTAAAGTAGAATTATCGAGATATTCACTGCTAACTATGCTTACTATTTAAGAAATAATAGATGCTTATAATTTCATGGAAAACTGCAATGTTTTGGTCAAAGGCCTTCGTAAGCCAGTCAGGTCTTTGAAAAGCATTGCATTTTTGGCATCAAATAATAACACAAACAATAAGAATATCTCTGTTTTTCATCGTTATAATTTTTCTTCTCACACCTGGTCATTACACTATAGGTGTACGATTAGACACAGCATGGCACCATGAATAATATTATAGCTTAAAACATTTCTCAAGGCCTTCAACGAGGCTGTCTGTCTGTGACACATTAAATACTTCTCTCCAGATGGACTGCAAGGATTCCCCTCTCATCCCTGTGACACACCAGACCACTTTACATCATCATTTTCCTGTTCAGGTTATTCATGGTTCCAGTCAGTTATTTTAATAACTGACCCCGTCCCTCAATCTGGTCCTCTCTGCAAAACAACAGTGACCTCCGTGTCCCGGGTGTAACCACGGCGCTGCCTCTGCGATGGATAACGGCCGCCACGGCCCATCTTCCTATTGACCGGCGGTCTGAAGTGTGAGTTACGGCACCGGGACCTGAGTCCAAATGCCCAGAGACCTGACACACAGAGACCTCCGTCCAAGATGGCCCGGGACAACTAATGAAGCAGACACAGGAAAATGATAGGTGATATTACCATTCAGCACCATTCATCTAAGCCTGGTGCTTACAAAGCAGAGGAATCCAATTTAACAGATGATCTCATTATATAAGATACATATCTGAGAAAGAGGGAGAGACAGAGGTTGATACAAAAAGAGATATTAATAGCACGAGAATGAGTGAGATACAGGAAGAGAATGAGAAAAGAGAAATGATAGCGAGTACAAAAGTTCAAAAAAGAGAAGAAAAAGAACCAGAGAAAATTTGATCAGGAAGTCACAAGAAATTGAACTAGGGTGATATCAAATACAGACGCATGGACCTACAGGATCTCTGATCACCTCTCTGTGACCACGTCAGTGACCACCGCTCTCTGACCAACTCTCCATGACAGCATCTCTGTGACCACCTCTCTCTGATCACCTCTCTGTGACCACGTCTGTGACCACCGCTCTGTGACCAACTCTCCATGACAACATCTCTGTGACCACCTCTCTCTGATCACCTCTCTGTGACCACGTTTGTGACCACCGCTCTCTGACCAACTCTCCATGACAGCATCTCTGTGACCACCTCTCTCTGATCACCTCTCTGTGACCACGTCTGTGACCACCGCTCTGTGACCAACTCTCCATGACAACATCTCTCTGATCACCTCTCTGTGACCACGTCTGTGACCACCTCTGAGTATCTCAGAGCCTATTTGATGTTATTACACTGCATGTTAATCTTTTTTTACATAAAAGCTATGCTTAGAGCATCACATTATTACAACCTAAAACAGAAAGAACCGTGGTTCTCATTGATTTGATTCCAATTCCTTTTTTCGCATTTGTTTTGTTTCTGTTATCGATGATGTCATCTCACTTCAATAGAAACAGAGGTCTGGTCAAAGATACTAGTAAAGTTGGTCAGACTGGAGGAAGAGGAGGAGAGGGGGAGGTAGAGATGGAGGGAGGCGTGGAGGGGGGAGGGAGGGAGAGGAGTTCATTTCACATGCTGACTACATAGAACTACATCCTCTCAGTGGTACAAGGGCCTAATCAATGGATAGATTATGCAATTGATATGAGAGCTGGGCAGAGCTGAGTGGTATTGCAGTGAGTCCTCCTGACAGCGCTGTGAACTAATGTCCCAGCCTGTCAATTATTTATGTGTGTTTAGTAATGTGGTAATGTACAGGCAGTTTAGTACTGGATGATGGTAAGAGAGTCCTGCTCTTTATTCTCCTTTACAGCTCCGTCTAAAATTTGAACTAGGCTTACTGAAATTGTCTGGTCAATGTTGTTTTCTTATTTGGTTAGTTGATGTCAAGTTTAAATGAAATGACAATATACTCAGTCTTCCTCACCATCTTGAGCACTGTGGGAATATATAGAAATGTCAGTATTGAGAGAGTAACGAGGTAAACACGATGACAGAATCCTGAACACTGAAACTGCTGCACCGATTAACTGCTATGAAGATTCACAGCTTACAACTTTCCCACACACAGGCCCCCTCCAACCCCCCCACCCCCGTTGTCACCTCGGGTGACAGCCCCCCAACATCCTTCCGTGCCCTCAACCCAGCGTCTCCGTCTTGTTCCATCCATGTCTATATAACTGTTGGGGCCGTCTGATGACAGAGGTGTCTGGTCACGGTGATCATCACCTGCCGTTCCCTCTGACCTGGGAGGGAGAAGGTGTCTCCAAATTCCTGCCAATCTCAGCTCCCACAGTCTGGCGGTTTAGGCCTCCAATTACATAGCCGTCGTTGGAGAGCCTCCTATTCCTCCCTCTGTCTATCTCTCTCTTTCTCTCCTTTCCTCCCTGTCTCACCTTCCCACTCCCTCTGCCTTTTCCTGGCCTTTCAAAGCTGGCTGCATATCCTCCTCAAAGACAAAGGTTATGTATTTCATCTTGGGTTTAGTGTTCTCTCATATTCCTGCATGTTGTTCTCTGCTTCTGTCTCTGTCTTAACAGGTCCCTATCCACATATATATGGAATGCACTGCTATAATCAATAGTCTGTATTTTGTGCATCTGTCCACTGAGATTGCAAACTATTTAAAAGGGAACAATGTTAGCAAGTAATATTCGATGCTGGCAGATACTAGCTGGAAGGGAAATAGAAATTAATCTTCACTAGTCACTGGAAAAATTGGGTCATTTTGGTGTAACTCTATATTCACTAATCTCTGGAAAAATGGGGTAATTTTGGTGTTACTCTATATTCACTAGTCTCTGGAAAAATGGGGTCATTTTGGTGTTTCTCTATATTCACTAATCTCTGTAACGATGGGGTCATTTTGGTGTTACTCTATATTCACTAGTCTCTGTAACGATGGGGTCATTTTGGTGTTACTCTCGGACACCCACAGGATTATCTACAATTAATTTTTACTTTTTTCCATCTTTCTGAAATATTTGACATTTTTCCCCCTAACGTTTTATGTGAAACTAGATACATTTTTTACTCCATATCAAAATACAAAATAATCAATGCAAAATTCTTAAAACAATTGCATACGTTAACTTTGCTCTGACAGAATTTAGCGCCTCGGACCTGTAAGCATTAGAACGTAAAGGGCTTTTTAATAAAAATATGAATAAACATATTGAAGTGTTGCTTCTGCTCTGGAGGTGTTCTACCTGAATTAACACATCAGATTCTGATGGCCCTCATTAAGGACTGCACTCCTTTTTGTTGGCCTGTAAATTGCCAAACATCCTACATTTTCCCGCTTTGAAAAGGAGGCTCACTGAATTATTTCCTTACTCCTGAGAGTGGACATATTGGCTAACAGAAGCTTATTTTATAGAGACAGGTTTCAGGTACTGCAGTTGCCATGGACGTAGCTTATATTCAATATGTTACAGAAGCAATATTCTCTTTCACTGTTATGAGACAACCTCTGCCAACCACGCTGGCTTTCACCATCGCTAATCTCAAATCATCACATCAAGGCCTGTCATATTGATTTCTTGGGAAAGCGGTCCTAAATTGGTCTTCCTTTGTCAATCCCAAGCTTGTTACCAGGCAACAAGATGACCCAACTATGTAATTCCCCTCCCTTCTCCGGCAGAGCACCAAAAAATGAAATCTGAGAATATCTGTCCTTTCTCCAATATGTGCAATATGTTCATCTTCTAAGGGGCGGGTAGATTTTCTGAATATATTTACATACATTTACATACATTTACATTTAACTCCTTTAGTATATTTCAATGAATAAAAATCAACATAGACGGCACAGCTATTACATTTCACCTGGTGATGAGCAGAAATATTTGAGATATTGGCATTTGCATTGCCATGTTGTTAGGCATTTTTCATGATTGTGCCATTTCTTTATATAAATAAAGTCATCAAAGCAATGAACTCCAAACATGCTTTGCTATTGATTGTTCTACTTTTACTATATATATATTTTACTTTCACAATCTTCAGAGGACAGACATGTATTTATTACACAACATCTAATCACCTTTTTTTTAACATACATTGATATTTTCTGAGAGTATTTTACATCTGGCCTTAATGTAATACCCAACACTGTACATTAATAATTAAAAATGACATATCATTTATGAAGGATTCCATCTAAACTAAACTGTCAATAGCATTTTGACAAATTATTTAAATATTCAAATATAATTCTTCAAACATAATTATTCTTATTAATCAGATTTTGGCAAAGTCATCCTCCATTTTCCAACCCCATATTTCACTTGTCATATTTTGACCTCTTCATTTAATAAGATAATTTGATTCTGTCCATCTTCTACAAAAAGTTGAATCCGAAACAAACTAGAAGAGATTTAAATAGTAGACCACCTGGTTCTTCTCACTGGGGACAAAATTGAGCCTTCACGGAAACACAAATGAACGCACTCACAAGCAGATTTTTCTGTTGGTGTGCACGATTTCCAAACGAGTATTCAATAATAAAAGGCATTTTCTTTCTATCATTAGTACATCTTCAGACCAATTTCAAGCTGCATTGTTCTAGTTAACGACCATTCAATTACTGAATTTCATGTTCACATGGAAACTCAGCACACTGTTTCTGTGGGATATACACACGGATGCTGCGTGGTTTTATCAAGTCTGATTGATCGTACATTATATACGGAGTAATCAGATAAGGTGTGTGTGTTTGGGCATGTGTGTGTTCCTGTGTGTGTTGTCTCTTTGGTGCGTTGTCTTCCATTGCATTAACGACTGCAATAACTTATTCAAAACAAATTTAGACAATTGATGGATGGGGATTAGGATTTTAATGAGAAAACGAAAGACAAAGGAGGAAATGAAACAGTGGCTGCCCATATAAATAGCTGTAATAAGCATATCTACATTAGGGCTCCATAATAACTTCAACTGCATTGCTTATCAGAAGAAAAAAAAAGAAAAAAGAAATGCTCTATCTGGAGTGACTCTGAATTAATATCTCATTACGGTTTCGCATCATAATTTTGGGGTCTCATTTTGAATAGGGAGGGGAATTACGTACTAATTAAATATTTGAAGAAGGGATATTGCCACTGGCGATAAACTAAAATGTGTCATTGTTTATAAGATGTTATTGAGGAGACCTATAAATCAGGAGACCTACGAATCAGGTATGAATCGGAAGACGAACGATTCTTAGGCTTTGAGTTTACACAATTTTTCTCTAAACCTTTTCTTGTAGGTATTTGTAAAAGAGAAACAGAATGCACATACTGCAGCGCTCATTTTAAAAGTACAATGACTACTTTACAAATCACTAGTGAAAATGAGACAGATTGAGAGAAGACGGTAAACCATCCTTCCATGTGCAACAACATTTTGCTTTACACTGTTGAAGGCTGTATTAAACACACAGCAAACAGTAGGAATGAATAACATCCACTGATTAGCCTGGTTCCCTACCGATCCCACCCTAACCTCTGCAGACAGAGAGTGACGGGCATCACGTTTAGCCAGGCTCCCCCAGGGGCCTCCCACATCTCAGGACCGACTTGTCTGCTCGCCTAGTGCCCCCACGTCTTCACGCTGTACCAGGGTCACGTCAAATGTGCCGCCGCCACCTTCCTGAGCAGCACTGGTCCAGACATCGCATGGGGTTGCGGCCATTAACCGCTCAGAGTGGGATAGGAACCGACAAGTGGTGGATGAAGAGAGGTGTGTGACAGAGAAGCACTTATATTGGAGGGGAATTAGATGGAACTATGGTGATGGATATAATAACGCAGACAGGATGGTTTTGTTTTGGTTCTTTGACATTCACTTGGAAAAAATAAAAATAAAACTAGTGCTGTCAAATAATTAAAATAATTAATAGCGATTAATTTATTCCTGATTCATCACAATTTTAGATTACATCACAATATATTTTCAAAAAGTTATTTCAAAGACATTATTTTAAAGACATTATGTTTTATTGCAATCTACAGACAGTAATTGATTTGAAATGATGTCAGTTAAAATGTGCAGGAGCTGTCTTTTTCCAAGTTGGTCCATTAGAACAGGTTATGTCACAGCCCTTAAAGTTGTATCCTCAAATTACCACAATGACTGGCAGAATCTATTGGTAGGCCTTGTAAAATGAATCAGAAAGATGCTTGTCTCTGATCCAATGGCTCTACCATCTCTTAGCATTGTACTTTTGATCAAGGCACCAAAAACGGCTATTTTAAGATTCTGTAAGAAACACATGTCAGCCCCATCTGGAAAGCTGCAGACACCGAGTCACACCTATGGTTTTTATAATGTTTGCCTTAGAGTTTTAGGCTAAAATGTGGTTAGATTTGGGCTCGGGTGAGGGCCTGGAAACAACTAACTTTTCAAAGACTTTTCAAAGACGTTTGGGTACAACAAAGTACGTATATGTTTATTATATGATTCTCCAGTTTAACCGAATGCAATTAGGTAGGTTTCTAAAATAGGCAAAGGCAAGGGAAGGCAAGGTAGCTAGAGATGTCTATCCATGAACATTAAACAAGAGAGATCTGAAACGTACTCATGCACAGCAGGAAAGTTTCGCTATTATATATTTTAGCGGAAATGCGCCTGGCGACGACATCACTGCTTAGCTTAGATTAGCAAGAAACAGAACATAAGCTTAACTTACCATGCTAAAAGCACGGTTAACGGTTAACCGGTTTCAGAAAAGGGTGAGAAGGGAGGCACGGCTGGGAACAGAGCAGACTTATAACGTCCATTCAATTACTGAATAGTTAACGCACTGGTAGGCAGGATTCACCGGCGAGTGGTGAGTAAAGGCCGTAGGCTATTCTCCATTGTTGTATTGAAAAAAGTGTAGCGCTCCGGACAAATACAACACGAGTCAAACACCAATAAAATAACCTGTACCCTGTTGCAAATCAATAAGCGACACCACCCACCTTGGTCAAGCACTATCTGTGGATGATTATGTGCCTCAAAAATGAACAATGGGATAATGGTGACAAAATAACGGCGTTGTGAATTTTATATTAACCCGAAACAACACGTTAAATAGTCTACATCAACAAGCTATTGTTATTATGAACAAAACGGGTGAGCATAAAAAGTATTGAGTATTCCTTTCTACCTTCGCTGTGGTACCTTTAGCAGCTGTCCGTTCTGGTCATAGAATTTTTAATTAAAACCTCAAACCGGACATTAACCTGGTTCCAACCTGTTCTGGAACCTACAGTGATCGTGACAACATCTTTGGTTAATTTAAAAGGATTTCTGTGGTTTTGCTGCTAAACATGTTACCATATACAACCGCAGGCTGTTCCAGGGACGTAATGTTTACAGTGTGTAAATAATAAATATAAAACATACATTTTTAAAATGGTGTTTCGAAGGAACTGACATGGGAACCCCTTCAGTAAATTTTGAAGGGATCACAAATCAGATATGAGTATGTTTTGTGATATACGTTTTTTTATGTGGGCTATTTGTTTTGTTTTGTATAGTGGTGAGAGTTGCAATTACACGAGTCTATCCAACATTACCGGAATACATTTTGTACAACTCACTGTGTGAGCTTCAAAGTATTCCAATATATCCACCCGATATATCTGTGTCCTTCTCTCTGCTTTGCCCATCCAGGAGTCATTTCAATTAACTACAGGTTAAATTAACCTCAGCAGATACTAGTGATGGAGACTGGTGTGACAGTCCTAGGTTTTGATGAAGTTAACCACAGCATTACCCTCGGCAAATCTAATTATAATTGTTCATATGTGCACGGTTTCCCCTCATGAAAACTCCTCAAATTAGTCAGCCTACTTTTTTTTTGTTCATTATTTATTCTTTCATGTTGACACTTTCCAATTTCCACAATCTGGAGATGATTAAATTAAGGCCATTAATATTGGAAGTGTAGAGTCTAATGCTTGGGAGAATTCCATCCTGGGCGCCCACACCATGAGTTTTAATATAGATTTAATAACACTGGCTGTGTTTTCATCAGTGCTCCAGAATGCTTAGTGTGCATTCCACTAGGGGCAATTGCCTATACACATCCAAAATATATTTATATAATAAAAAACACGAGGGGAGCATTCCATTTCTCTGTCTTTAATGAGCGCCTGGGACTAGAACTCCAGCCATTTGCTTTTCGAGCTACATTAAACACTGGAGCAAACAGAGCTGAAATCCTCCCTGACAGATTTCATAGCAGTTCGTTCTAACAGAGCTCTCTGACCCAGGAAGCAGCAGTGAAGACATTCAGAGCCTGACGTGCTCCCCGACCTCCAACCTCCGCACTCCACCCGACCTCCGGCTTCATTACGCCATGGGGCTACTGTACAGATCGCCGTGGTCTTTTCCGTCCCATCAACATACTGGGCATAATAATACCCCTTTTATTTCCATATGCTGTCACTGAGCAGGAGGATAAACATGCCAGAATGTACAGCAGAACCACTGGAGCCAGGTGGACATGTATGTTGAGCTAAACAGCACCGACAGGAAACACACGACGTGTCCAGCTCAGGATCAGTTGGTCTCTTTCACGACTGTTTTTAAATGTTTTTACAAGACAGCCTGGATAGAATTGTGCCACATACACTTAATTTCATTGTAGGTGTCAATTATATATAGCCAGGCTGATTTTGTAGTTGTCAGGTTTGATATGAATTCTTCTGAATGGCATGATAAGAAAGTGTATTAAAATCCTGTGCAGAAAGGCGAATACATATGCATGTGACGTCTCTTGTTCTATCTCCCCATATCATGTTACCGCTATGGGCTCTGTCTGTCACACTGCAGATGTGTCATATTGAATGAAGCTGTCTGGAATCTGTGTTGCTTACTTCTGACTAAAACAAAATCAATGGAATAATTGCTCTGCGTAGTATATATATATATATACAGCACCGGAATGAATTAAGAGACCACTGCAACTTTTTCTTTCCCTTCCAAAAAGTTGAAAAGAAAAGTTTTCAGTGAGGAAATGAAGCTTTCAATTTGCAGTGGTCTCTTAATTTTAATCCTTCTGTTCCTCACTCTAAACCTTACTTTTTGACTTTTTTGGAAAGGAAAGTCTAGAAAGACAAATATCAACCTCAAAGTTACCTTCCAAGTTGACCACAGCAGTCAAGGGCAGTCTTTCTCAGTTTCAGGTTGACCACAGCGGTCTAGGGCAGTCTTTCTCAGTTCCATGTTGACCACAGCGGTCTATGTTTGAGTCTAGACTGTGGTGCTAACCGAGGAGTGAGGCGAAACCATCCGCGATGTAAAATTGTCCAGCATCGCCTAGGAAGCAAGCCGGCATTTGGAGCAGCGACTTTATGATCTGGCTCTGTAACGGCTTCCTCCGAGGGCTCAGGCAAAGACAGCGGCGTTTGTAATGCCCAACCGGTTCATTGTGGGATGCCAGATCCAAAAATATTCCCACAAACTCTCCTAAATCTGGATTTGTTGACCTGAGGCATTGGCATGGAGGCCAACATTAGGGACGTGAGAGAAAGAAGAAGCACCACCTTGTACTGACCCACTTTCTTCATGGAACATTGATACACTAATGACCACAGTTTACGGTCAGCCTGGTGTCAGTGCCCACAGTCAGTTTGTTCCTGTGAAATATTACACTGGCCTTGGGTTCAAGCAGAAGGAAAAACAAAGCTTTGATTAATCAGCTGATACACATTCAAGTTCTGTCCCCTCAGAAGTCAAAGTCAATACAGTGACGAGCCACACCAGGGGCAAGTCCCAAGTGGCTTCATGTTGCCAAGGAAGGGCACAGCAGCCCTCCATAGCCCACCAGGGCCCCCCATAGCCATTCATGGCAAATATGGTGCCAATTGTGAAACTATCTTGGACTTCACTGATCAGTGAATTTCTCTGTTTGGATTCGAGTTCCGGAAAAGAGAAAAGTACAAAGTGTTCATGGAGTGTAGCCATAGTTGTGTAGTGGTGGATTAGTAATTACAGGCACAGTTACGTTCTACTCTTCGATCCACACGGCTGAACCGCTTCACGTTGTTGCCAAGAAACAAATACATATTTGTAGTGTATGAAAATCGAAAGCCTATTTCCCGTCCAGGGTATATTCCCTAGTGTGTTCATTGTTAGTGCAAGAATACTTCTAGAACAAGCTGCATGTGATTAAACCTGTTGCACATTTTGAGAAAAACTGTTGACAAATATGTAAACATTCTAAAGGAGATAAAGAATGTTGTCATTCCCCAAAAATATATTTGGCAAAGCTAAGTAAATATCTAGTGCTGTCTCCTCAGTGTTGATATTAGGGTCCATGTTTGAAACAATTAAACACAATTTCACGGAGAGACTTTCTATTATCATCATCAATGCATGCTGGGAATCTACATCAGACTAAGTTGCGTTTGTGGTTAGGGTAATTAAGCTGTTTTCTCAAACTCACAGAGCCATAGTGATGGTGCCTGTAATCAGAAGCTCGAAAAAATTGAATCAACATGCAAATCGAAATAGTTCTGTCACAGTGAAACCACAAGCAATTTTAACCAGTTTAGTCACAGTGAATCAACATGCATAATGGACCAGTTTAGTCACAGTGAATCAAGATGCATAATGTACCAGTTAAACACAGTGAATCCACATGCACAGTGTACCAGATTAGTCAAATTGAAACAACATGCATAATATACCAGTTTAGTCACATTGAAACAACATGCATAATGTACCAGTTTAGTCCCAGTGAATCAACATGCATAATGTACCAGTTTAGTCACATTGAAACAACATGCAAATCATACCAGTTTAGTCACATTGAAACAACATTCAAATTAAACCAGTAAACTTACATTGAAACAACATGCAAACCGATTCAGTTTAGTCAAATTGAAACAACATGCAAACCGAACCAGTTAAGTCACAGTAAATGAAACATAGATTTATTTAGGGTTTATTACAAAATAAAGACTACTAACTAGGCATCCATTATTCAGCTACTTAGATTAATATAAATCCCAAATTAAAATGTTTATGAATTACTTCCCCCAAAACCAAATTAAATCCAAGCAAGATACATGCTTGGAAAGGGAAATCCCCCAATGAAAAGAAGATCAATTATACTGTAGGTTATCTTTGTATATATCTCTTGCTGAACACACTGTCCTCAGGTGAAGATTATGAGTGAAACCATATCCAACCTTCAGACCGCTGTACGAACATCAAGCGTGCTTACATCAGGGCACGTTGTTGTTTGGAGGAAAACCTAACAAACCATAATGAATGGAAATGAATGTATGTTTTTTGGGTTCAAAATAGAACATAATTACACCATTACCCCTGACAATACAGGTATGCTCTGTCTTGGAGACAGGGCAAACATCAAGGTCTCTCCAACAAATATTTCCTTGAGGTTTGGTTTGTAAACAAATTAAAGTAATTAGGGGGGATGACTTGGAAAAAAAATGGTATGAATAAAAGCATGACATGTCGCCCAGGCATTGCTACCTGGGTAATGAGCTTCACTGTTGAGTGAAGCAAGAGCTCTACAGTTTGCATGGCTGTTTATATAGAAAACAATGTATCTTGTGTGAAACTAACACAAAACACAGAGCTAGTATTTATTAAATATACAAATATGAGGAAGATACACTGCAAGTTTATGCTGGTTGTTTACTCTATGTTGGAAATGTATAATTTATAATGCATTTTGTTTGTCGCACAATCACACAATTTGAAATTCAAGTTAATATCCACTGACAATGTCAGAGACAGTAATATTTTAATGTGTGTATTGTTCAGTTTTTACACTTAATGAGTGTATTGTTCTGTTTTTACACTTAATGAGTGTATTCTTCAGTTTCTACACTTAATGGGTGTATTGTTCTGTTTTTACACTTAATGAGTTTATTATTCAGTTTTTACACTTAATGTGTGTTGTCCGGTTTTTACACTTGGTGAGTGTGTTGTTCAGTTTTTACACTTAATGGGTGTATTGTTCTGTTTTTACACTTAATGAGTGTATTGTTCAGTTTTTACACTTAATGAGTGTATTGTTCAGTTTCTACACTTAATGGGTGTATTGTTCTGTTTTTACACTTAATGAGTTTATTATTCAGTTTTTACACTTAATGAGTGTATTGTCCGGTTTTTACACTTGGTGAGTGTGTTGTTCAGTTTTTACACTTAATGAGTGTATTGTTCAGCTTTTTAAATAAAAATCTGTATCTTGGCTTGTTCTAAGAATGTCCACAACAATGTCTTAAACGTTTTAAAACATCCGGGAGTGATTCAGTGTAGTGACATAGAACAACATGATTGATCAACATGATTGATCAACAGTAGAACAGAGGCAATTAGTTTAAGACAGATGACAAACATTGACCAGTTTGGTGTCCTCATGACGAATCTGGATTGTGTTTCCTTTTTGACATTTAATCATTTGCTACTAGGTTGTTTGTTATGACTAGTTTGTGAATCGAGTTCATTCATGAATTCACATGGAATCATCTGACTTGTCCGACTCCTGCCTTAGTCGCTTGAACCGAGTGCAATTACACAGTAAGTCAGATCAGTGGTGATAGACAAAACAGCAGGAGCTCATAAATATGGATGGTGTGTCTGAAAAAATAAATGAACAGGGCCTGGTCTCACCACTGACCCACTTTGACTGTCAATTAGGGGCCTGACAGGAGCCTTCGGAGAGGAGCGCTGTCGGATCATGCCAGTTGTTTCTGATATTCCCTCGTTTACTGTGAAACAGGGATTGTTCGAAACGTCACGCGGCAGACATTTGATTCATCATCAAATCATAGAGCCACCAAGCTCAGTCTTTGTAATGTCTGTGGTACATTGGATAATATATGGCAGCTTTGAGTTCAACGTCTGGCTATGTTGCCCAGCAAGTAAACACAATCACGGTCCAATAATCCAAGTAAATCAGAGTGATGTGTGCCGGGACGTGGAGATGTGCATAAATAATGATTTCTCATGAGTCCATTTTCAATTTTACTTTCCTCTTTCTATAAATGAGCGATATCCCACAAATATCAACCTCAATATTAGTTAGCCAAAAGAAATAGTACATCTTAGCGAGCCAAGTGTTTTTTTTTACAAGAATCTTTCTGCCAACACATCTGCGAGTATCAAACTGGCCCATATTATATTGATTGGGGAAAAATGTACCTGCACTGATTCACGTGGAGAATAATAGACTGTGTGCCTTAGAGGGGGGATTTCGACTGGCAAGTCCACCAAAAAGAAACGCCTTTAGCTAATGTGCAACAAAATAATTTGTTTTTCAGCCTTTTGAATAATGAAGCTTGCATTTTTCCAAAAGTTCCCTCTGAGGGGGTTCAGATCTGAATGGAGAAAAAACCCATTTATGAACAAGCCAGCCACAAGAGTATTAAAAAAACAAATGCATGCTGATTCTGCATCAAACAGATGGAAACTTTGAATTTACATAACACTTCTTAAAGAACATGAGAGTTCAGATACGAGGTTTTGATTAAGAAAACGCAGGATGTGTGTATTTTTCGTCTTTCTCTATCCTGGTGTAAATTACAACTCACAAAAGAGAGTAGAACAAATAAGACTTTACCTGGTGGGGACTTATCAAATATATATCTGTTTCAGACAAAAACTAACATTTGGGTTTAGAGTCCGAAGAAGAGGATTTTTGGGTGGTACTTGTGTCCACGCAGGGAAAATAATTCATAATATGTGTTTTTGGGATGTGTGTGTGTGTGTGGGGGGGGGGGGGGGGGTGCAAGTGTGCGTCTGTCTGTGTGTGTGCGTGTGTGCGTTGCATATGTGTGTGTGTGTGTGTGTGCGTGTGTGTCTGTTTGTGTTTGTGTGTGTTGCATATGTGTGTGTGTGTGATCATTATCTGGGAGCATTTGCATCCAGGGGGGGGTGACAGGGGCACTGAAAGAGCCTGAGGAACATTTTAACACGGATCAGATTGGCCTTGCTGGCCTGAAATCACATCTATAGATTCACATAAACCGGGCGTACCTCGTGTCCAGCCCCAGTAACTGAAGCTGCCTGCTGTGGGGAACTGCTTTATGGGAGCAAACTTACAACCCGGCCCAATCAAAATTCACAATAACAACGATATACACCCCCTGTATGGTCTGTTCCTCCCCTGAACACGTGAGTGCAGCATGTTGGTTCATTAGAAGGGAGGACTAAATAACTGTTGCCACTCTAAATGAAACACCAGAGATGGATGGAGACTGGCAACGCACTGACAATTGGCCATGATCATTAACTCACTGACAGCTTTGTCAGTATATTAGACACAGTTGGCATCAAATCATGAGTTTATTTCATCACAACCACATCAAGTTGTCTACTTCAAGTATCTAAAACAGTGTTCAAGTATATTCAAATACAAGGTTTCTAAATAGATGAAATTATTTTTCGGGAAAATGTATTAACGAAACTGTCGACTGCTAACATATATTTATTTTAGTTCCATTTACCAGACAAGTGAGGTTCATGTTGATTTAGTGGACGTGTGTTTTTGTTACCGAGTGTTGAATGTAAGACGATAACTAATGTAGAAAATGAACAGTGCCCCTACTCTTGTTTTTACAGAATTCAACTGATTGGGGTCACTGGGGTCGTGCACAAATTGTCCTGACGTCTTGGTCTGTTCCATTGATGACACAATCATGTGTGTTTATGTGTGCGTTATTAGTGAACGCATGTCAGCCAGACCTGTACACAAGACGTATAGAAGTGTTAAATACAAAAGAGATGCATCCAGATTTATTAATCTCACAAAAACATCCCAATTGACAGTCTGCAGACATATGATTTTAGAGCTCATTGGTACTTATTGCCTAGTTTGGCGAAGCCACATTTGTTGAAATGATCATGTGAGATGTGTTCAATTCCTCATCCAACCTTGTTTTCTGGTGCGCAACCAATGGTTGGTTTAACGGTTTAAATCTTGAGTGGGTTTGTTTTTTCACACAATGTTCAATACCAGAAAACAAAAACAGATGTTAAAACCATCCAAATCTAATTACGGAAGAGATGGCAAGAAAGGTGTCTTCACAGTTTGGTTTCAACAGTAAAAAATGAAACGCTGGCTACGAGCGGGCAGCGGAGAGGAGGCCTCATGTGGAGTTATTACAAGAAACGGGATCTATTTGAAGTTTGCTTGAGATACTGTAGATAGACAACATGTTAAAATGTGTCAAAACGCAGGAGGGGAGCGCAGGATATATTTTTTTAGAGTTTCAAATGTGGAGCAGTCATTTTAACTTTACCCTTTAGTCTGGTACTTGGGCTGGTTTAACTCATTGTCTCCGTGCTCCCGTGGAGAACAAGGTGGCTGGGCTCTTAGCAGCTGTTGCAGTTGGTCATTGGTTTCTTTCAGCTCCAACACATAAAACTCACTGACTTGGGGATTTTGTGCGAGTCTTTGTCACAGACATTTTTGTGTAGCTCCAGACAACCAGTGTGGAACTGCAGCCGCCCAACTTGAATGAAACCACGCTGTGATAGCGCAGCGCCGACACACAAGTCTAACCTCACATGTCGCCCGGACACAGGAAGAAAAAAATCAATATTCCTCAGAAACCCTGGGAGACTCTCTGCTTGCTTAGTGCCTAACCACATGCTGTCCCTTAGACCTATCGGATGCCTACAATCTGGAAGTCTGCCTGGCGACAGAGGCCCTGGATACCCTGGTTGGCCCCTTGTAGCTGCTGTGCTGTTAGCATTGTTAATGGGCATTGTTTGGACCGAGGACCTCTGCTCCGCTCTCTTCATCACGGCCCCTGGCCCCCGGCAGATGGATGGGCCTGCCGCACTATCAGCTGGGCCCAGACACAAGGTCCAAGAGTGGCGGAACAAAGTAGGAGGAATCCTACTTCTGTGGAGAGATGAGGGTGACAGGATAGGAGAAAGAGAAGGAGGGAGGGAGGGAGAGAGAGAGAGAGAGAGGGAGAGAAAGAGGAGAAGTACAGGGGCCTGCCCTAGTAAAAGGCCTTTGTGAAGGGCATAACAGAGAGCTGTGGAGTCTGTCTGTGACAGAAGCTTACATTGTCATCAGCAAACCGGGCAGCCAACAAGAGGGGTGGGGGGGTGTTTTCTAGTCCCCTGCAGTCCCCCACGCTCCCCTCAGCACCCCTGCCTGTTGATGAATGGTGGCACTTGCTAAAAGTGAAGCCTGCTGGTGTACCTTGGCTCGGCTTAGTGGAGGCGAGGGAGCCCTGACTGGAAAACAGGGAGACAAACTCAGCAAACAGCTGCCCTTGACTAGCCTCACTCCAGGCTGACTTTGGGCACTCCACCAGAAATTACAAACTAGCGGGATGCTAAAATGCAGTCTTCCTGCATGAGTGTAATAAATTCATGAAAACGAATTGGAGGGTATTTAGTTTTGTGTGTCCTACAGCACAATTACAGTAAAGAGATTTGAAATGAATGGCTACAGTAACCATTAACAAATGAATGTGAATGAATCGTACCTCTCCAATTCCCACTGAAAACAACTCAGTCTAATCTTACCATCAGTTCCAAATGGTTGATTATGATCTCACCTTTAAACTGTTTTGTGATCAAGCATGACAGAACTGAGGTTGTACAGTAGCTAACTAATAAAATCACATTACGAAGCAAATGGCATATGCAGGATGTTGGGTGCTGAGATTACTTCAAAGTCATTTCTTAATGCTAGGGAGTAATCCTCCTTAATACTGGAGAACCCTTGTTCTCTATTTTGTTCTGTTTTTCTAAATAGTGACAGGCACAACTCTCCGTCTCTATCGATTTTGCTCTTTCTCTCTCTCCCCCCCTTTCAATTGTTCTGTTTAAATCAAATTCCCAAAGACAATATTTTGGAAAAATACAAAGAAATTAAAAAAAATAAACGGAGAAAAGGTCATCCGCGGCCGTCTCCCCGCCTATCTGCTGTAGATCGGGTCGCCATGCTCCTGGCTGCTATCTGCTGTGCGCGACTGATAACTCTGTGCTCAGTGGGGCTGGGAGAGGTTTGCCTCTGGGCTGTCCCCTGTCCCGGCCTCTCCCAGCCCCACTGGATCCCAGCCATCTGCCACAGCTGCTGCCTGGCTTTAACTGCCACTCTAATTGACAATGAACCCAGAGCCCTGTGATAATTGTGGCTGCTTGGCGACTTGGGCAGGTAATTCCTCCCTTTCAGGATTTATCAGCCTCCATCTGTTCCTGGTGATATCTGACTGCTCCGCTCTTCAGCCACTCCTCTTCCCAGCCAGGCCACTCCTCTTCCCAGCCAGGCCACTCCCCCTGTGGATTCTATTCCCCTGTTCCCCATCACACTCCAACTACCCAGGCACCACTAGCCAAGCAAATATTGGGCTTTTGTGAGGGATGCTTATTAGAAAGCGGCTCTCTGACCCCAAGGGTAACCACTCCCACAAGAAACTGTGCTCAGAGGCGAGGCGTGTTTGTTCAATCATTTACTAAAGATAAAAGACTCCTTGTGGTTTTCCCCTGGTCCCTTCTCCTATTCGGAGGCCAGGAGGAGTGTTGTGTGTCGTGTGTCAGGGACGGTGTGAAACGGGGGGGTGAGGAAGGGTACTTGGGGGCCCTTCTTTACTTCCCTTTCTGTTGCCTCCACCTCCTTCTCCTCCTCTTCTCCCTGTTGATTACATGGCACAGGCTCCAGCAGCCTCTCACGGGAAGGCTGTTGAAAACAACTCAGATGCTAGCAGGTGTTGGCTCCTGGGAGTTCACTCCTGCTCTCTGTACATGCTCACCTCTCATACATGTCCTAAATATTTGCTCAACCTTCATCGTTCTGTTTTACATTAACACATTTCACTGATGCAGAGAAAATTAAATAAGAAATCTGAAATGCATCTTAAAATACTGTACATATCGTTTCAGAATGGCTATATTATGATTGACTCTTCACTGACTGAACAGAACGGGATGATGAGATGATTCTGCTCATTGAATCACTGTCATTTTGGAAGTTTCATTATACATTTTATTAACATTTCTATACATGAGCCTAGAGCTAAAGCATCAAGATAGGAATGGAGCTCAAGTTACAGACGGAAGCAAGCTGTTGGCATTAGAGCCCTTGCCAATATTCTCCTACTGCCAGTGTTATGTCAGAAACTGGCAGATAAGTGTGGAGTATGTCCATTTTATTTAGCAGGAATGGCCAGATATTGGCCACGTGCTCATTAATTGCAGGCAGAATATGACCATCTGTTAGGAATAGATGAAATACATTTTCACAATGATCCGATAGGGTACATATTTGCCTCAATAGAGTGTTTTCATAGGGCTTCTTGTGAGATCTGGTTGTTAGTATTGTATGTACAATGTGTACTGGTTCAACACATTTCTGCTAAATGTAAATGCACAACACTTGTGAATATGTCAGAGTAAAGGCACACTATTTGTGAATATTTCAGAGTAAAGGCACACTATTTGTGAATATTTCAGAGTAAAGACACACTATTTGTGAATATTTCAGAGTAAAGACACACTATTTGTGAATATTTCAGAGTAAAGACACACTATTTGTGAATATTTCAGAGTAAAGGCACACTATTTGTACGAATGTGATTGTTTTGCAGCAGTATTCCCTAATTCACTTTTGAAAATTACATTATATCTTCAATAATTCTTTCCACAATTGTGGAAATTAACACTAAATGTGTCTCAACTAACAACACTGATTTAATTATAATTGCTATTTACTTCTCTTTGTAAAGCTACACATATAAAACATCTTTAAGATACAATTAAGCAAATTAAGTATAGAGCACCAAGATAAACGCAAACAAATAAAATAATCCATTTTGGAATTTAGCATTATTTCTACATATTGGGAACACCACATTTAACTCAGCTATAGTTTTTACTTTAAAAGAGAAATAAGATGAGAAAGCACATATACGTATATTTGGAATGCAATGTACGCTCATTTTCTTAACGATGACAAATTCACAGAAAGCCTTGCCTCAATGTAGTAACTATTAGCCGTTAAAGAGCTGGATGTGTCCTCCAAACCACATCACATCCAGTGTGTTACACATCACATCCAGTGTTTCAGACATCACATCCAGTGTGTTACACATCACATCCAGTGTTTCAGACATCACATCCAGTGTGTTACACATCACATCCAGTGTTTCAGACATCACATCCAGTGTTTCAGACATCACATCCAGTGTTTCCGACATCACATCCAGTGTGTTACTCATCACACTGCTTGTTCAACCAAGAAGTACTCACCAGCATCTATGTGCTTGGAGGAGAATGCATTCAATGGAGCATGAGGGAGCAACGAGGTAGGGCACCTTGAGGTAGGGCAACTTGAGGTAGGGCAACTTGAGTTAGGGCAACTTGAGTTAGGGCAACTTGAGTTAGGGCAACATGAGATAGGGCACCTTGAGGTAGGGCAACTTGAGGTAGGGCAACTTGAGATAGGGCAACATGAGGTAGGGCAACTTGAGATAGGGCAACATGAGGTAGGGCAACTTGAGCTAGGGCAACATGAGATAGGGCAACTTGAGGTAGGGCAACTTGAGAGTTCAAAACTGTTCAACACGTCTTGTGTTAATTGAAGCATGTTCTCACTGGGACAAAAACAAAGAAATAGTGTTCTTCAAAGCAAGACAAAGAATACTTCTTATTATTACTACTTATCAAAGCAGTAAGATTGAGGTTTATCTTGAAATATATAAATATCTTTTAATTTTAATAGATTTGTTTTCAATTGCATATTTAAAAATCTTAAAGTTTAAGTATTACATTTAAGAATAAGGATTGTTTTTCTTTTGAAGATAATAAGAGGCTTGTATCAGCTACTTTTGTACCTTTTCTAGATTATGGTGATAATTAATATATGAATGTTTCCGCTCAGTGTTTGTTCTGGATTATGGTGATACTTTATATATGAATGATTCTGCTCAGTGTTTGTTCTGAATTATGGTAATACTGTATATATGAATGTTTCCGCTCAGTGTTTGTTCTGGATTATGGTGATACTTTATATATGAATGTTTCTGCTCAGTGTTTGTTCTGAATTACGGTAATACTGTATATGTGAATGTTTCTGCTCAGTGTTTGTTCTGGATTATGGTAATACTGTATATATGATTGTTTCTGCTCAGTGTTTGTGATAAATTGACACCTTCACCATGAAGCATTAGGATTTGTTTAAACTTCCCTCGTCACTTTACATGCTGGGGTTGGCTGGCCTTCCCTAGTCACTTTACATGCTGGGGTTGGCTGGCCTTCCCTAGTCACTTTACATGCTGGGGTTAGCTGGCCTTCCCTAGTCACTTTACATGCTGGGGTTGGCTGGCCTTCCCTAGTCACTTTACATGCTGGGGTTGGCTGGCCTTCCCTAGTCACTTTACATG
>JACXGJ010008999.1:0-25422 GCA_016801105.1 Esox niger
CACATGGGCCATTTATGTGCAATAAAAACAGAGAGCCCTGAAGGAAATTGGTTTTGACCTGTTTTAGATTAATTCAAAATAATCAACGAATTAATGTAATATATATAGAAAGTATTACAACTACAGTTCAAGTATCCAAGCTAAAACGTCTCTGGAGATTAAGATATTGCCTATTTGCTCTTGAATGCAAAGGTGAGGAAAATGCAAGAGAGAGCTTTCCCAAACCCCTCTCTGGATAATATCCCAACAGCGAAGTTGTAGGGGTTGGTTAACTGACCTAAGAAAAACAAAACTAGTTCTAAAGAATAGACTCTCACAGCTGCCATTCTCACAGCTGCCATTAACCCCATGACTTATTCACGTTAGGCTAGTAGATGGTTGACTGAAGTGACAGAAGAATTTCTGGCATGAATCCGGTTAGTCATGTTCTTGTCCATTAATGTGCACAGGCCTCATCTTTTGAATTCCTAGAGTGGCAATGACAATTTCACCAGCACCTCTGTGTTGCACATTTCAGTCAGGGGTATGTGAGGATTAACCACAGGCAATATGGATTATAGCAAGCCATGTGGGAACAAATGCAGAATAGGTTTTAAGCATTTCCACAAAGGAACTGTTGCCTAAGTAACAGGTCTGTGGGCAATATGCAGTTGTTACATACATTTCTAGACGATAAATCAATGGACATGCACCTATTGATTCTTTATAAGAATATAACAACTCATGAGTCATGAACATTGTTTAACGGTCATATCCCATAAGAACTACAAAAGCTATTTTACTCCAATGACAGTAAACAATGTATAGCCATAAAGAACATGTGAAAGACACTGTTCAGCACTCCAGACTGCTATCAAACGGTCTCATTTCATGAACCATTTTCTTGGCTTTATGAATAAGACTTTTTGAGTGATCTGATCAGTGACCCTTTTGTTTTTTCAAGTATCATGATTTGGTCAAAATAATAATGCGATTTACTCTCAATTTGGTCAAAACAGTAACGTGAGACCTGATATAAAAATCTCGGACAGTCTGTTGCGTGTGAGCCACTCTCTCCGTTATGCTCACCCCTACCCCGGGTGAGAGATTAACTGTGACACAGCATACTGTTGGCATGTGAAAAAGGTAGCAAGGAAAACACTGCCCTGAGAATTACAATAATCAAAATCAAGCAGCAATAAAGGCAGAGCAAGTGAGAAAGCAGAATTTATTGCAATATTCAAAAAGGACAATAATGTCACCACAGACAATATTATATTAACTTCAAATCAGAGATCATTCCACAGGAAAACGGTCCCCCTCTCAACCCAATGTAAGACAAATACTATGCACCCACTTTATTGGAACCATAGCTCACAAAATGCTATTTCTTAACTCTGGATCAAGTAGCCTCGCCCCTAGATACAAACATCTCTCCCCAAACTTGCGTGAGAAGCACAGATCATAAGGCGGTGGAAACCTCTCAGTGACCTTATGACTGATGTGCAGTTCATGAACAACTAGTATTTCTTTGAAATGTCCTGCAGATAGCAAACTCAGCTAACTGCCCTTACATCTGTCACGCTGCACACTTCATACACAACTATATATTTTTTCAAATGTATTCATTGAATTGATTTAAGCTAATCAGTGGCGGGCTGAGGGCTGGTTTCAACCGATCATACCATATAAAGTGCATTAGGCCTACTCACCTCCACCCCGGTATAGTTTTCGAAGAAATAGAGGACGAGGCTCTGGTAGATGTTGTAGAGCTGGTCATCCATCATGCGGTATATTCTTGAAGGCAGGACCGTAGAAATTAGACGACAAGCACCCCATGACAGCAAATAAGCCGGAGCTGTGCCCAGCATTACCGCTGCAGGAAACCAGTATCTCAACGAATACGTGTGCACAACCAGGGAGAGCAGCATTCTGGATTTTACACTAGGTTATATTTTGTTAAATTTGCTTTACCGACAAACTCTGTTTTACAAAACAGCCCTTCCTCGTTTTATCTATACTGTCGACAGTTTCCTGTTGAAATTAAATGTTCAACTGTCAAGCAATATAAGCTAAGGAATTAGCTAATGTTAACTTAGAGGTAGTGACAGCCACTGAAAATCACCGATATGAGAAGTTGAAAATGAAGGTTACACAACAGCATAGAGTAATAAAACATGCCAGTGTTTGCATGTCGCAAAACCTTAAATTGACAACCAGCAAACGATCTAGCATACACAATCCTATAGCCAGTTTACTTCAACTAGCTAGCTACTCTGCGAACTGCTTAGCTGCACATTTTGGCTAAATGGTGTTAACCGAGCCAATGATCTAAACGCGTAATGACCTCTGTAAAATTACGTTTACGACTGCAGGGGCCACCCACTACTACATTATTAGTATACGAATAATCCTGCCTCCAATTAAGTTTTTGTTAGTTTAAAACCTGACTCTACCACCAAAGTCAATCACACGCCTTCGCATCATCGTGGACTCCATGTTGAAATGACGTGAGTCACTAGGTAATATCGTGGATGCTGATTGGTTATTGTGGAACGATGTAGTTGTCAGGTTATTGTTGCTAATGCCGAGTTTTACAGCAGTCAGCAGTTGAAGCGATGCCCAGTAACGAATGTGTGACTTCGGAAATTGCAAGTTGCAAATACTATTCACGTTATTTGAACTCTTTGATTAACGCCACATACTTAACAAGCTACGCGAATAATTACAATTCTTTATATTTTTCCTGATGCATATATGTTTTTTATATAATGTTTTGTCTCATTTAAGACAAAATATTATAGGAAAATTCAACGCTCATTCATATTCTGGTCTAATCCCCTTTCTAAAAACCTCTGTTGGAACTTTAAACTCTAGCTAATATCTTAACTGCCTTCAGCTAATTTGATGACTACCAGTTGACTACCAAGTCAAGTGTTTGCCAGTCCAGTAGTCAAGTACCAACTAATAGGTTGGTGTCCAACTAATGAGTTGTAACATTACAGTATACTTACAGTATTGAGTGCATAAAAACTCATTATTGGTACTGCAATGACCTTGCTCTACCAAATGGCCTGTAAAGGATCAGCTGATGAGGGTGTCTACTGAAATAACTGTTTTGGCTTTATATTTAAGACATTCAATTTGAAAGTAAATGTGCCTTTTAATGTGGCATGAACACACAGCACCCTTGTTTTCAAGTGTTGGTCAAAAAGTTGGCACTTCCAGCATCCAAATAGAGCACTCAGTGTTTGTGCAAATAGTTTGTGCACGAACGCCATTTGATGAATGTGAAGAATTCTGTTACAAAACACGAAACATTTGAAGTGTGCTTGCTGATATTCTGCGATTGCTGCACACTTATACCGTGAATGAATTCATTACTCCAAATGACAAACTTCTGTAACCTAAAAATAAAAGTTGGGATCCCTGAAAAGTGAATTACCTGAAGTGTGAGAGGTGAGGATGTTGCTTTGCTATTGTTTTCACATTTACCATATCTAAAAACAGTTTTGTAATTATTTAGAGACCCACAAAGATGACTTTTGTTGCATTTAGGACTTGCTCACTCAAGTTTAATCTTGGGCTACCCTGGTGATGCAGCGGTCTAACATGTTCTTTCATAGCAATACTCCTCTACTGAAGTACAAACCTCTAGTGCCTCTAATGCATGTGACGCTGCATTAGATCTGAATAGTAACCAAAAAGTTACAACATCAAATCCCAGAGACAGACAGGGAAAAATGAAGCCCTTTGCTCCTGAGCAAGGCAGTTAGGAAAGGGCACTCATCGTGACAGCCCCTTGGATCTGGATGCCAAATCTTGGTTGGACCTTGTGCAAATTGACAAAAATCCCCTTTCCAAAATTGGTCTGCATTCCCTTGAGAGCAGGGAGGCAGCATCAGCAGGGATTTCAATCAGAATCAATTTAGGCAGCACCAATGCCTGCAAAGCTAACTGAGGTCGTCAGCTGAGGTTTGCTCCCACATCCGTTGACCCACATGAATTCCGGGTTAAAAGAACAGTGTGGCTAACTGGACATTTTTGTATAGGCCTTTTTTCCTGTAACAAGATACCACTTATTGTAAGGAAGATGGTTTAACTGCCTTTTTTAACACATGATTGACAGCGGGAAAAGAGTGAGGATAATAAATGATGAAATATGTTGATGATTGATGGATATCCACTAGTAGCTAGCTCAATTATTTGTACACTAAGGGCGTGTTTTGCAGACACAGATTAAACAAGAGTTTTCTACTGAATATACTAGGTTTAGTCTGTTTCTGCGAAACTGGCCCTATAACACTTACATAAAATAATAACTTAACTATAGCCTAACAATACAATTTTTACAAAAGGATATCATATTCTGAGTTCATCTTTGTTTCAATTTGTATTTGTTATAAATCTTTCATTGAATTCCTATTTTATTTTATATTTCCTCTGGCTTCATTTTGTAACTACTACAATACAAATACCTACTGAACATGTCCAGCTCAGTCTGTCAGTGGATGATTGACTTCCTAACAGGACACATTTAAAGATAGGAGACCAAAATGTGCATGTCTATCTCAGAACTGGAGCACAGGAAGGATGCATGCTCTCACCCCTCTACAAAATCTCCCCCGTGCTGTGGCCCTCATTAATCGGCCATATGCCCCAGAGACTAACAAGTCTATGACAGCCATATCAAGCCACCTCCCAACTGTACATTGCTAAATAAAGAGCTGCATTCCACTGCTCCCAACTCTCAGCCCATCTCTATACATCTAGATAACCGCATATCTAGAAACTGTAAATCTGCACATTAGCTTTGTAAATGACCATATCAATGTATAAGATATCACTATAAAAAAATTAAAAAAACAGTTACTGGAGGGCCCTTTAGGGGTTCTTCAGAATGAATCTGTAGGGGGAACCCCTATAAGGTCTTCCAATACCCTTTCAAAACGGTTCTTTAAATTAAAAAAACTTTTAATGGTTCTCATCAAACCATTTAAAAAACATTTTAGTGTAGATTTTTGAGTGGGTAGGTTGTTCATGTCTTTTTTAAATAAGAAATCTAAATAATTATTTACAAAACTGTTTGACATTTTTCCTTGACAAACTTCTAGGGTTTCCCCCACGGTTTCAAATTAAGGCATACTCCAAGAACCTTTCCTTTGTAGAGTGTACAGAACATTTAAGCTCATATCCCTGCAACTGATATGCCTACTACATCTTTGATATCTCATTTTTAAATTTATCTACTGAGGGCTGAGTCTCTTAATTTATTTTTTTACTCAATTGTAGGTTAATTTCTCTCATTTTAAATGCTGATGAACAACAATGACATGTTTTTGGTACTTTTATTCTAATAATTCCAATGTTTTGTACAAATAATCACAAACATACATGTCTGTAAACAGAATGTAAACATTTTATTAAATATAATGCAATTACAGATGTCAGACTTCCAATAAAGACAATTATTATCATCTGGGCCCTCCGTGTTTTTGCCCAATTTCAGTCCAATTTCATATTATAGGGATTTTTCATTCCAGGTCGTAGTTCTCGTAAGGCAGTTGCTTGAGATGTGTGATACAATCTGAAAGAAAAGTACATTTGAGCATTACGAAAAAAGTAAATTTTTTAAATCCTAACTTTATAACTACATAAAATCCACTTTCTCCATTGTTGATACTGATACAAGTATTGAACTTTGAGTCCCTGCCCATACAGAGTATTGATTGGATACTACAATTTTCCTTTTATTGACATGCTGTGGTTGTGATCATTCTTGTACATGACTGAATTGCACATCATAGCTTTTTATTAACACATTTCTCAATATTAATTTAAGATTTAAAGTGCAAATTACACTATTTTAACAACAATTGTATGATGTTAATTTACACTCATCCCACACCTCTTTCAACTATGGTTAGAGCCAATTTGCGCTGTCCTGTATAGGCTCTATTACACACTGTTATACAAGATCTTCAGTTTCTTGGCAATTTCTTGCGAGGAATAGCCTTCATTTCTCAGAATAAGAATATACTGACAAGTTTCAAATGTTCTTTGTTTCTGGACATTGTGAGCCTGTAATCAATCCCATAAATGCTGATGCTGAAGACAATGAACTTGTCTAAAGGACAGTTTTATTGCTTCTTTAATCAGCACAACAGTTTTCAGCAATGCTAACATCTTCACAAAAGGGTTTTCTAAAGATCAGTTAAGACTTTTAAAGTGATAAACTTAGATAAGCAAACAACATACCATTGGCAAAGGAGTTATTTGATGCTGATAATGGGCTTCTGTACACCTACATAGATATTCCATTGAAAATCTGCCATTTACAGCTACTATAGTCATTAACAATATTTACAATGCCTACTGATGATGATACATTGATCTAATGATAAATCTGATGTCATTTTAATGGACAATTTTTTAAAATTTTCTTTTGAAAACAAGGACATTTCTAAGTGACCCCAAACTTTTGACCGGTAGTGTGCATCAACCCCAGTTTTGAAGGTTGAGTTCTGGTATATATGAAGTGCGCGTTTAAGACTTGAAGATGTGTGCTTTGCTTGTACAAAGTTATACCATCTTTAAACTTAGAAGTTAAAACACAGCGCTCTTCAATTCCAACCATCACGGTGACACTAACACAATGTTTACTATATCTGTGTACAGCTACCGTGTTCCTTTTTGAATGCTCATCAGTGACCATGTCTGCCATTGTGAGCCTGTATACATATACTTACCCAGGACCCACTGCTCGGAGACAATCCTGCTTCCCTCTGGTCTCTTGCCATGGTACTCCCCAATGCATAGGCCTGCCTGCCGGACAGTTTTGCAGACTGTGCCCCCACACAACTGGATGAGCTCCACCAGACTGTGGGCGGGAGGCTGGGTGTCCCGAGAGACAAACATAGCAGGGTGATCCAGGAAGAGGTCCTGCTGGTGTTCCCCTGCAGACAGGTGCTGCTGTAGACGGCAGATCTGTGTGGAGAGACGACGGCGATATTTGTTTCTAGCAACATTAAACAGACAGCCACACTGATGATGTCTCTTATCCAGACAAGCCCTGTTTACTGAAGAGGACAGTTCAGTAACACTGATATAAAATGGTCAAACATTGCCAGTACATATATTTAACCACAAAGACATCAGAAAAACAAACAGATTCTTCTTTATAAAAACCTCAAGTAATTCTGCTATGATATCCCAACATTATAAATACTAATAAACCCATCCCATGGAGTAATGCAGTAATGAGTAATATAAAAGCTGCCGTAGTAAAGCACAAAACACTGAAAAACTGCATCCGGTAATTTTAACAGCAACATTAAAACACATTTCACATATTTACACACTTTAATTATTAATTTGCTAACCATCTCATCAACATGATGTAATAAGGAGGCATCCACAGCATCAGTGTACATACAGTGCCCCCAGAATTACTGACCACCTTAGTAAAGATGAGCAAAAAACGCGACGTTAAACATGATTCGTTTTATCAGCTTGATCCAAAAATCAAAATATAAACTAAATTGATCTGTAATTGAGGTGAAATCTTTAAGACATTTTCATAAATATAAATGTTCCTGAATATTTTTCCTAAAATCATCTTTAATGATTATTGGCACCTCTGCCAATATCTGAATACTTTGTTCACCCTTCCCAATACACCAGCACTGTGTCTACTGTTTGATGACAATCACATAGCAAGGGATCTGTGGAATGCACTCATCCAAGCAGATCCTCTCCAGATCGTTCAGGTCCTGGTCTTTCTTTGTGATCTCTTGTTGTCAGCTCAACCCACAGGGTTTCAATAGGCTTTATGTCAAGGGACTGAGAAGGCCACTGCAAAAGCTTGATTCTGTGGTCAGTGAGTCATTGTTTTGTTTGGATCGGGAGGGGTGCTATGGGGCAGTGTCAGACTCCTGGTAGGGGAAGACAGATTTGTCTAAAATATCCAGGTACTTGAGTACATTATGCCACTCATAAATCCTAATTACAAGCGCATGGCCGCTTGGAAGCAAAACAGCCCTAGAGCATTACAAATCTACTGACCATTAAGTGGCTCAACTGTGTGTTGCAGTTTTCTATTTTCACAAGGAGAGGGCAGAAAAACACCTTAAATTTGTAAACAACATGACAAATCATGCTTTAGCCAAAATGTAAACAGAGTTTGTTGTCAATGTTATCACCTGTATAATGAAGTGTCCTCCAAAGATGTAAAACAAGAATATTCAAAAGGGAGTTGAGGTTTCAAACAAAAATGAATAGAATCACACAAAAGAATCACTCATTCCATAATTTTCTTACTGCTTTTCAAAGATGGCAATAATATCTTAATGGTAGGCATTTCAAGGAGTCTTACAAAGGCACCTAAATAAAGCCTAATCGAAAGACAACAACCGCTTCAAACCGGAGTCACTGATATTTCACTATGCAGGGGTAAACAATTGTTGGCCACACTGCACTCCCATCCACATCCCTGCGTAAGCGTTGCAGCGTCTGCACAGCCTCTGAGTGGACCACTGCAACTAACCCAAATGTGCCGAGTATATATGACATGCCAATCGTCCTATGACAATGGTTCAATTCAATTCCGTATCATTATTTTTATCAGGTTTGACCTTCTCTTGCTGGAGCCCAGGATGTCCATTCCCCCTGCCCGAAAGCACTAAAGTAACATGCATGCAGTTTCCACAGATAGTCAGCAACATCTTAAGACAACAATGTTTGGAGGGCTGCTCTGTGTCTCCGGCATGGGTCAGTTGCAGACAACCTCTTCAGTTTGGGAATGACATAAATCCGTACAACACAAGGCATGAAACTAGGGGTCTCTTCACAGTTCCATGTCCAGATCTGAGGAGGACAGAGGCCAGTACAGCCATGACCACATGACTCTGTCACCCTGAGTAACTCAGTACAGTATTTTATTGTGTTAATGAAGTCCAGTTAGACATTGTAATATATTATGTATACGTGTTATGTTTTATTAATGATGGGATCCCAGGAAAAGTAGTTGGTGCCTATGCAGGAGCAAATGGGGATCATAAATACTAAATGAATGCCAGAATGGGGCCGGATACTTCTGGTGGATTCATAATGTAGACATGTGGATCCAGTTAATACAGTCTTTCATCAAGAAATATGATTTGAAAGAATAAGAGGAGCATTGGTTCAAAAGATTGTATCAGAGGTTGGTAATCAGCTGCATATCAACTTAGGAAACTAACTTGAAGAAAAATATGATTTGAAGTAGGCTAATATAATATGCCTACTATTATAGGCTATATACATATACAGCTATCAAATATAACATTGGCATATTAAAATCATTCACGTCACAGTACTCAGGCACAATTGTCACTGATTTTACAAGTAATTCCTAGCAAAGTCTGTGTGGGAAATTTGTTCTGAAAAGGATTGTTTTGGAAGTTGGTGTGAAGACATTCTGCTAAAAGGTTATTCTGTAGTAGTTGTTAGCATTACCATAAATTACTATCAGATAATTACTGTGAAACAAGAAACCAGGCAAGCCTAGTTCAGCCAGCCCATGATTAGAAGTAATGAATGTTGTTGCCCTGGCTGGATCTATTCCACTGTGTCCTGTGACAGACTGTTTTTTTTACCACTACACTATTTACACAGTGGGTGCTGTTGCACATTCTACGTGTGCAGAGATGTGGTATCTGTTAACTTCCGGCATTGTCAAACCAATTAGCTGAAACACCATGGTCTCTAAACAAGTTTCCCTACATTACCTATTAACATCCAAACCAACAACACAAATAATAGGATGCCAACACAATGATTCCAAATTGTCCTTGTAGGTGCAGTTCGGCCATCGCAATATAGCCGTATACAGTTTTACTTGAGGCTTACTATAATGTAGCCACTGATGCTTGTAGCCAGCAAAGTAAAATTTGAAAAAGATAAGATTAGAGATTACTATTGTTTTTTTTTAGAAAACAGTGACAGTTAGATAGCCAACAACTACTCTGTCAGAACTATGCTATTGTAAATCAAAATGGTGCTTGCAGTGCAGTTTGTCCATCGCAATACAACCGTAAACAGATTTACTAACCAACAACAGGAATAACAGGATTGCAACACTACAATCAAAGTGTTAAATTAGACATTACTGATGGCTAGCTAATAGCTTTACAGTACCTAATGAAAACAACCACCCTGAAATGGTACTATGGTGTTTGGCAAGGATCGAACCCCGGTCGAATGCATGGCAGTGCACGTCTCTACCCACTACGCTATTCAACAATGGGTAATCAGTCACTCATTCAGTCAGGCACTCAGTAAGACATTTGTTCTTTTCGGGCGGCAAGAAAAGAGTTTGTGATTTTGCTTGTATTGGGTTCTAATCTAAGTTGCCAAATTTAATACTAGACTTGTTTTTTGTCCACCGTAATCGTTGATCCTGCTAAACAGACCCTGATTCAGGTGACAATACATCCACGCAAAATTTTGGAAATGTCGTTTACCGACATTTCGTTTAGGGGATTGTCTGTGGCTAGATGTTTTTTTTACCATCCAGCCTTCAGCTTTGCCACCAAAAAACACATCACCGTACTCGATAAATTGACCATCGTTATATAAATCACACAGGACCCACTTGTTAATTATCATTTACAAAATCTGTTGGCCTCAATCCATAATCTGAGACCTATATGTCCCCCCCACGTGCGTAACATGACAGTGGAATAAACTGAAGAAAAACTGCTCAGTGAATCCGGTATACTGTAGTTCTGCCATGTCGTCCAGTTGTTTTCTTACTATCTAAACATGTTCGTATCCTGCTTTACTGTTTTCATACTGTTTGCTGCCAGGTCTATGTTTTTCTATCATGCATCATGTTGTCCTGCATGGATGCTGCGTTTTTCTTCTGTAGTTTAGGGGTGTCTCTTAGTGCTTGGTTTTATTGTTTCTGTGATAGTAGTGTGCTAATGGGTCTTCAGGGATGCCTGCATCCATTCCCCATAGAAGGCCTTATTGCCTCCGGCCAGGCCGTTACTATACATACAAATGTTGTTAAATAACTTGCAGTAACTGGACATTCATTTAGGGTTTTCAATCAGATGACTCAAACAAAAAGGCAGCCTTTAATCATCTTATAATGTGTCCTAAGAAGCACATGAGTCTGCAGAGCTTTATACCATACACAATGGTGCATGATTTGGTTATGGCTTTGGATGTCAACTCTTGTAAATAAACACCCTAGGTCATTGTGTGTCACTTCCCCCTAATGCTCTTCATCTTGACATGAAACTAGACTGCCAAACATCTACGCCCACACATTGTAAAATGGTCGTAGCGGTTCAGCCGGAACACCGGAACTGCTCCATATTCTGTGTTTTTGGAATGAACAGCCTTCCTCTGTGGTCATCTTCCTAAAACGCGCTGCGTTTCCTTCACATTCTGTTTGATTACCTCACCAGGATTTGTGAAAGTGTGAGTAGAAGTTCATGGATTGCCTCAATAGTGAATGACTTTGGTTAACATGCGGTCGGGCAAATGTATAAAACATTGTAATAGGAACAGATTTTTACATCAGTTACTAAAGTGAAAGACTAAATGATAAATACATGTGTAGACTACTTCAATGAAGGGGTGTAATATGTTGAGCTACAGTGTTATGGGAAATGAAGACTGAATCCACTGGAGCAATAGGAAGATGACCGTGATGGAGAAACATCCCTGGGGTTAAAGACAAAACATCCTCTAAGCGGATTCACTTCCTATGCAAACCACCTGCATAGCCTTGTGTGTGTGATATCAGTAGATTGATATAGTTCAAATGACTGGAATAAACAAGGAAAACACCTCTATTACACATGACAGACTGAGTATTTTAAAAATAGCATAAGGTCAACACCCTACAAATCTAATAGCAAGGTGAAATTGTGTTTGTGTGATAATTACCATAATTATTAGTATGAATATTAAGGTTATCTTTTCGGATAGATTACAGAAAGGCCTTACAAAGAACTAAAAAGCTTTTCACTTTGGTCAATGTAAAAAACTTGAATTGATGCATTTTGATCTCTCGTCCTTTTTAGCCAAAGGTGAATATAACCAGTAATATTTGCAAATGCTTTTTAGTTGCAGATGTATATTAACAGAAAAAACACAGGACTTGATGACATCTGTAAATCAAAACGTGAAATATAGAAAATCGGAAATATATTTAAAATGTACCCTCCACTGCACTGAGAGCTCTAGCAACACCCAGAAGTGTGAATGGGAATTTAACCAACAACACAAACGTTAAAAACGTAAGCACAGAATGATTAAGTCTTAAAACTACGATGGTACCTTATTGTCCATTTGTTGTTTTTATATACTCAACGCCATTAGTTTTTTTGTCGCCGTTAACGCATTTTTTTGACTCGGCGCCATCCAGTAAGAGGTTGACTTTAGTGGTCGCTGAGAGGATCGCGCTACAATCAAGCATTTTTTGTTTACCAGTAACTATATTTGCGGTTTACTCGACCTGAGCGCTTCACAGACATTTTCATCAATATATCTTTGGAGAGTTTGCATTCATGTCGTGTTTACTTGGCACTAGTATAACAACAGCCTAAAAACGTGTTAGGCTACACTTTGTGCAGCGGATGTGAGGAAATGGGAATATCTCTCCTTGCGTCCCGCACTCCAGTCTCACTACAAAAGTCCATCAAACGAGAATGCTAGCCATGGCTCCCCTAGCTCTGGTGCATGAATCCACCTGCTAAAACTTGGTCTGTATCATGGTAAGTTGTCATGAATGTTTTTGCTAATCTAAGTTAAGCATTAATGTTTCCACCAAAGCATATTCTCACAGTGACATTAACAACTGCTTTTGAATGAATTACATGAATTACAGGTGTGCCCTGAATTAATGTGTATATAACATCTCTAGCCACGCGGACTCCCTTTCGCCATTTCCGAAGTAGAAAACCTCATGCAGTTGGCCTAATTTGGGATTTTTTTTAGATAGTTCATAAAGTATCTGGTTGTGGCTAAAAAAAATTCAGGAATTCTAATTTTCACAGGCATTCACCTCAACCCCATTCGAACCCCATTTCTGCCTAAACATCAAAGGACAATACCTTGACCAGCTTAGGTGTGATTCAATGTGTGCAGGCATTTAACCCCAGGTAGCTGTCAAGATAAGAGGGGCTGATGTGTTTTATACAGTAGCCTAACGTAGCAGATATTGTCCTTGGTGCATAAATCAAGAAAACAATATTAAATGGCAAGTTTATGGTTAGATTTTCATGGTCTACATTAAGATGCAGCCAGATATTGTGGTGAGTTATGGACTGACTGTATGTATATTGAACTAAATTAAGGGCTTTGACAACTTGCATTTATTTAATCACAAGTCAAGCAGCGTCAATAGTTTGTGGTAAAACAATGTATTTCTTTACACTGCTTTTTAACAGAAAACTGTGTATTAAGGGCACATTTGAACACATTCTAAAATTGCGATTAATCGCGATTAACTACAGAAGATTATGCAATATATCGTGATTAATTATTGTTAACGTTTGACAGCACTAATTCTTAGCTAAAATATTATTTAGCTGTTGCCATGCTTGGTAAATGGCACGATAATGGAATCTGCATGGAATTACTGTTAATTATTTAAGAACCCATAGGTATCTGATATAATAACAATATAATAAGGTTCCATATAGCAAGTCACAATTTTGCAAGTCCTAAGTAGGTCTCAAGTCTTACCCTTCAAATTCTTGAATGAGCTTAAGGGAACCTAATATTTGTAAGTAGGCTGTCTATGTTTTTATATGTTGTCAATTGACTATGTATTTAGATTAAAACATGTTTTTATCGCAATCTAAAGCCTATGTAAGGATGTTGAAAACCCGAAAAAGATACTGTCCACTTTGGGAAAAAAAAAGCTAAACAGAGGCATGCTAGTAAATTTGAGAATATTACCTCAAATACTTAACTAAAGAAATAAGATGCAATGGGAATCTCATTGGTAAATCAGAATTGAGGAAAATACTGTATAACTCTCCATGAATCAGACTGTTGCTTATGAAATATTAAACATTTCATGGCTCACGGCTGTAAATTGTGGGCCATGGTGGCAAGTCTGATGTACATTTAGGTACGTGCTTGCAAGCTTATGTTCAAAGTCTTGTACATATAGTCTGTGCTAGCAAGCAAAATTTGACAAGCTTACACAATAACAAATGTGCAATCCTGTAACCAAACATTTGCATAGATTCAACTCGCAGAGCATGCATATATTCAGATTTACAACAAGACTATTTACCAACTGAACTGCATGCATGGGTCTTTTTGAATTTTGACAGGTTTACAACGAGGAAAAGTTTGTATTTAGAAATCTCCTTATGGTGGCGGTGCACGCACAACCAAACAACCAATTAGTTCAAACGTTCCAGAGCTTGGTGGGCGTCTTTGAGATTGCGCCAGCATTAATGTCCCCATTCCGAGAGGCAAAAGTCTCAGAAGAATTTTCCACCAATAAATATTGGTTAAGTCCCATCTCGATGAAGTAGTATCAACCATAGTTGAAGCTCCTGAATAATCTCTATTTTATAAACAACTGGCTCGAAAATAGGCGTTAGTGATTCGAACCGAAGACTGAGATCAACCGACATGACTATTTGGGACCCATTTTCCCCTATGCTACTCCATGCTAGTCTGAAAAGGTTTGAGACAGGATGCTGGGAACACAGCCACCCTGACCTAAAATACATCCTCTGAAATCAAAGGTGGGAAAATCAAGAAGGGAATGTGGTTTGGCGACAGCCAGGCACCACTGAAGATTCTGATCAAAACATACTACACTACAATACATGGCCAAATAGGTTACATTACATTTGCTTCTGACATGGCTTCTGTGTAGTCTCCCTAGCTACCTTTCAACAGTTCCCAAGAGGTGATGGGGGGGGAAAACTATATTTTTGAAATAATTCAAAAAATGACCAGATAAAGAATATGACTACATTATTCTCACATACTTTGTATGACAGATCTGTGTGAAACCAAACTCGGTCTATTTAAAGTCACATTAATGGAGATATAGCATCTTATCAAGATTAAATTATGTTGAAGGATGAGCTTTATTAATATCCCCGAAACCCCCTGCCAGATACTCTAGCCCCTCTGTGAACATACTGGCTTTCACCCCTACATCTGTAACAAGATCCAGATACAACACAGAGTTGGAGAATGACAGGAAATAAGAGCTAATGTTTCTTAAGACTTTGCAGAGTTTGGAATAAGATGAGTGACAATAGAAAAAGATCTCCTTCCCTTAACATTCTCACACGAGACAAATACCTGTGTTTTGTCACAGGGAGAAAAAGATTAATCAAAGACAGAGATGGACAAACGGCTGAAAAATGGCAGCTGCATCCTGAAACGATGTCAGTCAACTGCTTGTGAGAAAATACAAATATGGGCATTGTTGCTTTATCCTTTCTGCCCTTCTTTCTGACCTGTTCATGTAGCGCTCTCTCTCTCATGAGAAAAAGCGGATACGATGGGAAGTGTTTAATTAGTGCATCTGCTTCTGTGTGTGTGTGCGCGCGCATGTATGTGCGTGCGTGTGCGCATGTATGTGCGTGCGTGTAGTCTCCACATTTCCTAAAGCCCAGTGGCTCTTCAATGACTGGCTCCAGGACTATAGTGGGAGGGGCCTTGCCTTCACTCCCATAGCTACCTAACGAAGAGGCAACTGCAGCTGCAAGCAAGAGACTGAAGGCTTAATAAAAGAGAGAACACGAGCAGTCTAGGACTCGGAACCTGCAGGAGTGACACACTGTCTACCCGGCGTACCCCAAACTGTGTCCCCTCCTCCTGCCTATAAAAGAACATGAGGTGGAAGAGGCCTGTGCACATGGATGTTCCAGAGGAAAGAATAACAACAAAATTGAAAATCTAAAAACAATTAACTAAGAGGCAGGGACAAGGAGAGTTTGGATTACCTTTTCAAAATATTTTTTATTTAAAAACTCTAAAATGTTTTATGTCGGCTTACTGTTCTTGAGTGGCTGCTTGGCCTCAGGGGCAGAGCCCAGAAAAACCACAGCCACGACAGCTGGTAAGAGAGAGTACCAGATCCAGAATGGCCCGTGCAGCTATACCTTTCTGCTGCCGGAACAGGACAGCTGCAAGACGCCGAGCAGCACCTATACCAACCTGGTCCAAAAGGATGACCCGGCAGAGTATGACGACTCAGTCCAGAGGCTGGAGAACATCATGGTGAACAACACACAGTGGCTCCTGAAGGTAAAGTGCTCTTGTTCGCAAACCCTCGACTGGAAGTTCTCAACATAAGAGTTCAATGTTCATACTCACCCAATTGCTTTTCTTTTGTCGCCTCATTTTGATTAAAATGTAACATTCCTCCAATTTGTATTATAGGATAGTTCCATAAAAATTCTGGCAGCGTGCCCTCCATTTAAACATACTAAGGAACTTGGCCCCAGATAACTCATTGGGTGCTACAAACCGTTCAGAGATTAAGCAGTAAATGAATTGCTCTGCTGCCTTGCCATTGCCATGCCAATTTGAGATGATGATAAGAGACAGGACAGTAAGCTTTAGGAGCCTTTAGAATAAATGTGTAATCTGTAAAGAAGGGTGTCAAACTGTTCTCACCATGTAGCTGTGATGTTACGGGGAATCACAGCTCCCCACTCTGTTTCATATGCTTTACAAGTTGCTACGTTTCTAGAGAATGTCTTATTTCCCCCATTAAATAAAATGAGAACACACACACCTTCCAGTGATGTGCTGGCATGCTATACTGTAGTCCCTGTTGGTACTTCTAAGATGTCTCCCAGTCTTTCATTCAGATTAAAAAAAAAAAAATCCTCAGATTCTGAATGAGAGCAGTGAACTTGACCTTGTAAGGTTTAAGACAAGACAATGGAGACAATGGAGACAATGGAGACCGAAGTAATAATGTGGCCATCCCTTTCAGGGCTGCTGAACCACTGCCTGTGTGAAAGGAACAGACAACCCTGGCTTCAGCTCCCGCTTCTTATTTTCTCTTTAAGTTTTGATTAATGATGAGGTCTATAGAACACTGACAAGACAAGCGTAACTTACAGCCGTTCACACAGCTCACACCTGACCCATTCAACCCAGGGGGTCAACTGCAGGGTTCAGAGAATGCAGAGTGCGCAAAGCTATCATCAAGGCAATGGGTGGCTACTTTGAAGAACCTAAAATATAAATGCATTTTGATTTAAAACTTTTGTTACTACATGATTCCGTTTGTTATTTCAAAGTTTAGAAGTCTTCAATATTCTTCTGCAATTAGTAAAAATTAGGAAATACCATTGAATGGGGAAGTGTCTAACTTTTGTCTGGTAATGTACATTATGTTGTGCTGATATATGCACAACACTTATACAATCAGTGCCCAAAATCCCGGAATCATCTTTAACAGAGGAAAGGCTCTTCCTCTGAACTATACCATGTATGACCCCAAGTTGAGGACTGAGGAAATCATTGTACATCAACTGACAAATCTCTTTTTTCCTCCTAAGTGCTGAGGTACTTCAAATTGTTGCATGGCGTCATACAAAATACAATAATAACAATCATACTAACAACAGCCTAACAGACTTAGATGTCGTGCCAGCAAAAGAAGTGTCAGTTGCTTTTCATGTTAACAGAAGGAAAAACAAGTTCTCAATTTGGGTAAACAACTGATTAGATCATTAGCTGTCAATGGAATGTCCCGCCCACTCTTCCAGCCTCCACGCGTCTTAGGCTGCATTTACACTGGCAGCCTAATTCTGATCTTCTACCTCAATACACCAATGAATAGCAATGTGTAAAAACAGATCGTGTCCAGGAACACAGATCAGATGGAAGTAGAGCAAGGAAGACAAACAAAATCACCACTGATTGCAATGTGTGTCATTCAATACCATTAGAGATGGCTAATTATATTTTTCCGGTTTAAAATTGTGTCAGCTGTTCACCTAGTTGGCAAATTAGTATACAGCTAAATTGTTTATGCAAAACAAAGATCTGAAAGACTAGGCATACTAATGACATTACACACTGTCATAGAGGATGCAACTCATCGTTCCCATCCTGTTTACAAGATGTTCAGGTCTGACTGCCATTCAGAGGTTTATCATTTGGCTTGTTATACAGTCAGTTGATTTTGACAGGCAGACACTGGATGGGGGAAAGAATCCAATCATTTATTTCTCTAAAGACAACGCTATTGCGTGGGACAAATACCAGAAAAACAGTCATTGTATTTTCAAAACATTTTACAAGTAGCAATGGTAAACCACAGTGTCAGTAACCAAAATAACTAATCACATCTGTATTATGCATTAGGATTTGTTCAGGCTAGACAAAAACTTTGCTGGCTACACAAGTCTATTCACTTGACGAAAAGGTCAGTTGTTGTCACCTATACTGATAGTTATTATATCAATGTAATTCACAAATGGCTAATAAGCTGTTAAAACAGCCAGTGGCAAAAGCTGTACAGTTCATAGATACTGTCTGTGGTGGAGGTAAACTTAATAAGAAACACTAGTCAGTATAACAATGCTTAATGGTGTCTAGCGTAATATTCACACATGGCATTTTTAATGTTGAAATGCTATACCAACTCCAGTCAGATGTATGCTTCGTGGCATAGTCGTTGAAACAGTCTCTTACATGGGAAACCCGGGTTCGAATCCATGGCGGGCAACATCATTCATCACTTAATTGCGGGCTGGCTGAAATAGGCTTGCCTGGTTCCTTTTCTGGTTTCAAAGTATCTTTTATCTAAACATTTCAGCAACAGCTTCACACCAAAATAAATTTGACCATTTCACAGTGAGCAAACAGTACTGCCAGGGGACCAAGACTGTCAACACTTCAAAAGTCTGTACAAATACATATTTTCCCAGCTCCCCTATTGTGAAACGGATATAGGCTCGACATTGTGGTAGACAATTCCAACTGTATCCCCTTCCATCAAATCTCCTTCTTGATCCTTACTACAGCTGGAGAAGTACATACAGGAAAACATGAAGCAAGAGATGATCCGCATGCAGCAAAAAGCAGTGGACAACCACACGGCAGCCATGATAGAGATTGGAGCTAACTTGCTGAGTCAAACAGCTGAGCAGACACGGAAGCTGACCAGCGTAGAGGCTCAGGTGAGGACCTCACGCTACACAATCACAACACTGTTTAACACAACAGCTCAGTGACGTGCTACAAGACAACTGGAAACACGTCGTCATGTACGAATTTCAATTTGTGGCATTGACCAACACCGTTTAAGTTGTCTATTTTTGTACCCATCTTGGGCTAAACCTTCAACTTCGTAGATGACAGATTTTTATGACAAGACACATTCAACCAAGCTCAGTCAAAATTGGGCCAGTGGTGCCATTTTTCTTGCGGGTATGCCAAGTCCAATTAGTCTCAAATTCACTGTGGGGGAAAACAAGGAATATGACCGAAGTAATACAATTGGCAGAAGATAAGAAAAAAGCTGCTGCTGTCAAACATAGTCAGGATTTTGATTTATTTTAGAAGGTCATAGACCTTTCATGAACTACACAGCATTTCCTGTTATCAACAACATTGTATTCCCACTAGAAAGAATCTATCCATTTGGCATAATCAAATAACATGAGCTCCAATAGCAGACACACCAAATACGAATGTGAAACACAGACCCGGGTTTTTGCTGAGTTCAGTTCCTCATATTGGGAAAACTCAGGAAATCAATACATCTGTGAGAGGTACCATTATATAACAGAACCAGTCTTCCACAGGCACTGCATCCCCTGCCCACTTTCCAACATATCGGTCCTTTATTGAAATTTGATTGTTCTGTTTTTTCCTGTTCCGAAACGGATTTTTCCAACCACCTTGACCCAGCTCATGTTGCTCTTCATAATGTGAACTGAATCACAAACAAAATTCTCTCATAACGTGAGATAGGAATATTGAAAATCCAGTTTGCACTCAAATTGTACTTGAGACAAGTGCTGCTATTACATCTTCAAGACATGCATTCAAGATGTTGTATAGATAAAATGTTTTTGGTGTACTGTAAGGGGTAAAAATAAAATTGTCTGGCTGTATACAGTTTATTTTCAATTAACAGATCTAAAGGAATTGCAGTATATTGTGGAATTGTTTGTCAAAACGTTTGTTCATAACAGGCCAAGGTCAGGAATCCATTACATAATACACTATTTAGACAGCCCTAACCTGTGTTTCATTTAGTCATAACACATACACAACTGACAGAAGACTTAAAAGCACCCTTGCGGTCATTTCATTTTGGAAAACATCAAGGCTCAAACCCATGTAGGTCAGTTGGTATGGACCGTGCAGCACCAACCCATGTAGGTCAGTTGGTATGGACAGTGCAGCACCAGTTTTATGCGTTCGTTTCCCAGGGGAAACATGAATGTATGAAACCCATGTAAACTACCTCACTTGTCAGATACCCGAGGGCGGCTTAGGAACAGGGTAGAGATTCTCCTACCGCCAATGCCTGTTACAAATGAAGCCTCCAGCCTTAAAGGGGGAGAAGAACATTAATGTAACTAAATGAATTGGGTTGAAATGTTAAGGAAATGTAATGAAAGATGCAAATCAAGTTAGTTATTACTAACAACACATTTAAGATACACTGCACGAATACTAATTTATTATGAAATATCTTTATAATATAATTCTACACATACATCCTTTGAAAAAGTTTTGCAATTAAAAATGTGCTTGGCCAAACAAGCCCACCAGATGTACACTTGTGTGAATTCTAGTATGGGCAAGTGGGAAGTTTGTACAAACAATATCTACAGCTGAAGTCGAGTAATTAGCATTTATTTGGTGTAATTATAGCAGAAAAAAAACATTTCTGATAATAAGAAAAATCTGACTGGCTGACAAAAACAAACCTCTAAAGATCCTGTGTTATCTTTGGTTCTTGACAAATATTTAACCTAATGACAAAATTGTGTTTACTCAATTTGGTCTGGAAAGGGCGTGCAGAAATGAATAGTTTAATCTAATCTGAAATACTTTGTGGGAAATGTCTCCTTCATGTTTTAGGTAATAAATCACACAACGAGGCTTGAACGTCAGCTTCTTGACAACACTCTGTCAACAAATAAATTGGAAAAACAGCTTATTATTCAAACAAATGAAATAAGCAAGCTGAATGACAAAAACAGGTAAGGTTATTTTATGGTTTACATTCATATTGATTCATAATGTTAGACTGCACATTCATACAGGTGTCCCAAAATCATGCATCAACTGAAATGAGGCTACATGCAGTAAATGTTTAGCCTGATCTCTATTTGTTTCTATGCAAGGTTATTATTGCATTAGAGGCCCTTCAGTTGTTTGTATTGCAAAACATTCTGCTTCCCGATAACATGTCTTGTTATCGGATTGGAATCCAGAGAAACTGAATTGCGATAAGGACAGTAGTCCACAACTGCAATTACAAAAGTTCGGGTCCAACAACAACATACTGTTCTGAGTACTAGAAGAGCAGTAATGACTTTCTTGACATTTAACATCCCCGTCTTCATATCCCAGCTACCTGGAGAAGAGGGTGGGACAGATGGAAGAACAAAGACAGGTGGAGCTGCAGACACTAAAGGAGGAGAAGGAGCAGCTCTCAACACTGGTACTGAGACAGACGGCTGTCATCGAGGAGCTGGAGCAACAGCTACTCCGGGCCACCAGTAACAACTCTGCCCTGCAGCGGCAACAACAGGAGCTGCTGGAAACAGTCAACAACCTGATCTCCACCATCTCTGTCTCGACAGGTGGAGGTGGGTGAAACTTTCATGACAGCATCGAAGAGACAGACCATGCCGGCATTGCAGACTTGACACAAAATGCTACAGTCATTACAGTTAGCCTGATTAGCAGTCATTTTGTAAAATAAGTAATATAGTTTGGTTGCCTGGCAACCCCGCCTGAGACTCCTTCCATTACAGTTGTCTAGGTGACACCGAAGTGGGGGTTGTTTTAAAAAGGCCTGGGAAATCTGACCATTTTCAACCAGTCAAAATACCAACAGGTTTCTTTACCCAGAACCGGCTCAGCAAACTGTCTGACTGTCCGCTGAACAAAAATGACTGCTGACGAGCTTCAGTACATATGAACACTTGATATCAACAGAATGTAACTCAGATAAAACAAAACAACAAAACTAACAAATCTGTAAATTTTTTGTATATGCACAGGTTCGCTGTTGCCTCCATTTAATTTGCCGCCATTTTCTTTCAGGGAGCAAGCCTACCATGATGCAGGATACACCGACCACATATCCAGACTGTGCTGCAATCTACAAATCAGGGAACAAAGACAGTGGGGTCTACTCTCTGAACCTTCCCAACACGACTCAGGAGTTTAAGGTAAAACTTTTCCCATTACCCTCCATTTGACTGACACAAAGCTCCCTACCTATAATCAACATTCAATTACATTAAGATACCGGTTATTTAAATAGTATCCAACATAACAGCCAATGAACTGTACATCCAATGACGCAGTGGACTTCCATTAATTGAGAGTCCTTTAAAATGTCCTCAGCCTGTGGTTTGCATTGTGCATGCCAAAGCTTGAGTAGGGATCTCCTTAGATACTTTTCAGTGGTTAGAGCTGGCACTTTGCTTGTTTTTGGGTGGGGGGGGCGTTGGAAACCAAGTCCTTTCAATTACACGGAGGTGAAACTGCTTTTATTATCAACTTTGTTGCTGAAGTCTGCCTTTTCTCAATTTCACAATAAAAAACAATGAATATTGTTGATAACTTGAGTAACTTATTTTCCTTGATTGAAGGCTTACTGTGACATGGAATTGGAGGGGGGAGGATGGACAGTACTACAAAAACGGTTTGATGGGCGTGTTGACTTTCACCGTACGTGGAAAGAGTACAAAACGGTAAGCGCTAGTGGAAATTATTCTAGTCCCTTTAGACTATTTTTAAGCTCTCCTAATGCAACCGTGACTCTTACATTAAATGTGAATAACCCTGTTTATTCTCCTCCAAAGGGCTTTGGAAACCCTTCTGCTGAATACTGGTTGGGAAATGAGATTCTGTCCATTCTGACCAATCAGCAACCATACGTCTTGAGAATCCAGATGACGGACTGGGAGGACAATGTGGCATTCTCTCTTTATGACCAGTTTTCTCTTGGCACAGAAGCAGAGAAGTACAGGTAGGTCTAGCTATCCCCCATTGTTGGGGATGAATGGAGGACATGTATTGGCCAATGTGTGACAGACCGTGTTGGCGAAGTCTGTGTGAAGACCATCGAACACAGGCCACAGCTTGCACGCATTCGTAATCCAGAACGAAACAAGTCAGCATTGCTGCATGACAGAGGGAAACCATATCAAATCAAGACCAAGTAAACGTTATACAGATCATATTTCTGATAATCCCTTTTTTTTTTTACATTGTCTTATAAAACAATTGATAAAAAGCAGATATATATTAAACCACCTACAGAACACTAAAACACTGCCTTACCAGAGAATTGATTACCAAAAAGTAGAAACCCAGCAAAGCAGGTTAAAACATGAAATAGATAATGCCTGAACATAGTTGTTTGTCATCAGTTTTGAAGTTTGGTTTTCATGAAAAACACAGATTTGGTTTGGATATTTGACTAAAACAAGGTAATTGTTTGGGCAGATACCAGCTCCATCTACCATGCTCATTTCCCATTAAAAGGACCAAAGGCAAGACCTAACAATTCAGAAATGTCAGCAACAATCACTCACTACACCCAATGGTTCCTCAGATGTTTTCAATGTATTAACAGGCCTGTGCAGAATGCGAGGATGACATGGTGGTTGGAGACTAAAAGAACCAATTAGCAAAAGCCTTTTATTTGCATTCACTTCGTGAGCAGGAAATCATGCCCAAGAGCTGGATGAAAAGGACACTGTCCAGTTCCACCCAATGCCCTTCACACAACTTCATTCAACTATGGCTTAGCAATGCATGAGCCAATAATGGCTCACTACAAAATGCCATCACCGACACAGGTCTAGACTCTCTGCCTCACAGAGACTTGACCTCAGCCTAATAACTACAAGTCCCCCAACCAACGCAGTCCATCTGGTCACACCCTCTTGAAGTCTTCTCATGCATCCAGACAGGGCCGGACTGGTGTGATACTACGGGACTGACTGCACTGTTAAGACAGTTCCAGAACAATACGTCATCTTTTGAATGCATGGCGTTCAAGATCACTGGCTATGAATCAGTGCTGGCTCTGCTGACGCAATCTGCCTTCTCAGCTGAAATTTGGTCTGCTAATCCCTCTTGAGCCACTTGTGTCCGGCTTTGAAATAATGTGGTGATTTTAAGGCACACACATTAGCCACAATGTAATAGCCACATAGTAGCTACAAACACCATCTAAGGCATTTATTGTGTGTAAATAGCAATGTCAAAAAGAAGGTTAAGGTTAATAGCCTTTAATACATTTCTTATTTAACATTGTAAGCTGTGTTATTGGCCAGTGTTTAAAAGGACAGTTTATTGATAATACAGAGCATGTTACACAAGCCCTTGCCACATGTAATGCTGCAGCAAAGGTTTTAATGGAGACCAGTGCTCTTTCAACAAACACCATCTTTTACCACCTTCCTGTTCAATAAAGCAAAACATGCCTGAAAAAATAGATCATAAAAAGTAATACAAAATATAATTTGACCAAGAATCAGCTTCCATTTACGTTGGCTGGGGTTCAACTCTATTCAGTTCATGCAGACCTATTATATATTTGATCAGTAACATGACTGAAGTTTCAATAACAAAAACAATAAAGGCATTTTTAGCTATATATTAAAATATCACAGATCTATAAAACTAAAATGAATGGCCAACGTGTGCTTTAAAATAGTGTTACTGACATTAAAATATCCTAGTGCTTTAAAATACCAGTGCTTCTTCCAATGCAACACTGAAACCATCTAACAAGGTCCTGTTCTCCCCAGCCTCTAAAACCGTCTTTAACAAGATCCTGCTCTCCCCAGCCTCTAAAACCATCTATAACAAGGTCCTGCTCTCCCCAGCCTCTAAAACCACCTATAACACGGTCCTGTTCTCCTCAGCGTCTAAAACCACCTATAACACGGTCCTGTTCTCCCCAGCCTCTAAAACCACCTATAACAAGGTCCTGTTCTCCTCAGCCTCTAAAACCACCTATAACAAGGTCCTGTTCTCCCCAGCCTCTAAAAGCACCTATAACAAGGTCCTGCTCTCCCCAGCCTCTAAAACCACCTATAACACGGTCCCGTCCACTCTAGCCCACTATAACCATCTATAACACGGTCCTGTTCTCTTCAGCGGCTAAAACCACCTATAACACGGTCCCGTCCACTCTAGCCCACTATAACCACCTATAACACGGTCCCG
>JACXGJ010009000.1:0-25428 GCA_016801105.1 Esox niger
CCTCCTCCTGTTAACTTGGCTACTAACCATGAAGAAGGAGAACCATGTAGCACACGAGGTGAACAGAAACTGCTAGAAACATGGATAGAAAACACACACATCTTCTCCTGTGTTTCAGGGTCTCTGTCCCCTCTGATCCAGTGTTTCCTCTCTACCTTCCTCTCCTGTCCTCCTCTCCTTTTCTCTTCCTCTTCTCTTCCTCACTTCCTCTCACCCTTCTGCTAATGTCTGGATTTAGGATGTTGGTTTAATAAATGTTCAAAGAAACCATCATTTCTAATGATGGAGCTTTACTACTAAAGACTGTTCAACTGGATAGAGATACAATAAGAAACAGTGACTACAGTTCCATCTGCATTTAGACCCATGGGAAAGGCATCAGTAAATAAGGTTGAACACTGTGGTTGAAAGTGCACATTCAATAACCATGATGCTTATGCATTACTGTGATATGAGAGAAGAAACAGGTTTCTGACAATGTGAATGCAGTACATGATCACAATGTGGAAACAGTTTGTTGAGAACTTCACAGAGGGATGTTAAAGTAGGTTTGCAGTGCATCAACCCCTCATTACAAAGAGACTAAATGCACATAGACCATAGACACTGGTCTACAGAGATGTGGGAGTAAGTAGTATGGTCAGATGAATCATCCTTCACCATCTTCTGGAAGTCAAGTAGGCCAGTGTGTATGTGGCATACAGCAACAGAATGGTACAGTCCTAACAGTTTTTGCCGGTCTTGGTTGGGTCCTTGCTTGTTACTGTGTTTGTTCATGTCTCTTGTTGCTGTCTGCTATTTTGCCTGTACGCATAGTTTGAGTTTGGTTTTGCTTTTTGTAGTTCACAGCACTTTTTGTTCTGCTTCCTGCACAGTTTGAAGTTTTTCCCTGCACCCCTGCGTTTGCCTCCATCTCCCTCCTTGGACTCCCTGCCGTGACACGTTTGGCCATTTCTATTGTCTCAAAACATTTGCTTTCAGCTACTGAATGCGTCTTCAAAGAAATCAGAGAGCAAAATGGTTTTCTTGGGATCCTGACACGCACCTATTCCACTGGTCTGTTCACTCTCTTTTGGGGAGGAAGTTGACATTGATCATCTTCATTTTGGTTGCTTTACCGCAGTCGGTGGTTTATTTTTGCATCTTCAATCCAATCCGAGTGAAAATTATGGGGGCACCTCTGTCTCGCTCTCTTTTGGGGAAGGGGTTGACAGATAGACTTGGTTTTTGTACCACAGGCTGTGATTGGTTAATGCATTATAGACGTCCAAATAACCAAATAAGATCATGTGTAATCAGATTGGGTTGCTGCATAAATCCGGAAAAACTATAGATATTGTGATCACAATTGTGGGGCTTCCGATTCATGAAGGTACACAAACTAGACGTTGATATTTATGGAAGAACGTCCTCCAAAAAAATGAAGAGTCCATCTTCTAAAGATCGACAGCAATTAATATATGTTTTTTGCTTGACGTGTCAATAGTGCACTGTGTGTTAAATCATCCTAAGGCAGAGTGCTTCCTGACACACCTTTTCTCCTCACATGATACATTCCATATATGGTTTTATCTTGAAGGCAGCACCATGTTACAGATATCTAACAAATGGCTGCATAACATTCTAAATAATACCGGTCTGAAAATATATCCCAGGTAGCAAAATGATTCTGTCCCATAAGTGGGCCACATACTTCCTGTTTTGCGGACCCACTATATGCCTAGGTCCCTGGCCCAACTCTGGTGTACATAATGCACTGCCATAACAATTAATGTCATGGCACTGAACAGGCCCACATACTGTAAATTACTTGTTCTAAGAGGTGTGGTCCAAACCTGGGCCATCTAGCCCAATAAGTGCTGGGCCCAGTCTGGACAAAGGTATGGCTGAGTTCCAATCTATGTCCCTGGTCTAGAGGTGGGCCATATGCAGACTGCCACACCAACCTTATTTGATGCTAAAATAAACTAGTAACCTATTGAACATACTGATATTACAGCTGTATTAATACACAAGACATGAGACGTTGTAGATTGTCAATATGGTTTATTACAAAACAGGATCTGACAAAGTATAAGACCTTGAACATTTATTTCCAACATCACGTTTGTTTCTGTTATTTCAGATATTTTACTGTGATACATTGTTGAACCAAGGTGGAGGTGACACACCTGGGCTTTAAAGACTAAAACATGAGAATGCTTACTTGGAAACAGATCAGAAAAATCCCTGCAGGAAACTGCAGTCTGGAAAATAAGTCTAATTGTTCAAGTGACTATTGAGAGCGATATTTACAGTTAACCGTGCATGTTACAAATTAAATGTTCTCAAATTATATGTTAATAAACTCAATTGCATTATCAATTAAACTTTTATATAACAGCTATAGTAGTGCTCATAAGTGTGCTATACCCAGGTAGGAATTGGATAATGTTGGTAATGCAAAAAAAGTATTTTATAAGGATAGTGATTATATGAAGCCATTTATTGTCACCGTTGTTTTGCTCCTTTTTAAATAATAATGATTACAGATATCACCCAAATGGCCGGGAGCGAATGTTTACATGCTGTATCTTTGAATGTTTGGCGTTGTTACAGACACACAAGGGTGACACACAGATGAAAATGTCAATTAAAGTTTAATTTCAGACACCTGTGGCTTTTTAAATGGAACTTAGTGTTTGCGTTAAAACTATCAATGAGTTTGTTTGCTCTCAATTGAATGCACTGAGCATATGATACTGAGCCAGGGAGAGAAGAAAAGAGCAGTCAAATGAAATGCTTAACAAGGTAATGGAACCTTATAAAGATGGAAAAGGATATAAAGAAATCCAAAGCCTTGCAAATGTCAGTCAGTGCTGTTCTATCACTAATTAAGTGGAACATCTGTGAATCTCTTAACACCATGCGAAGATCAGGTAGATCAAGAAAGATTTCAATCAAATCTGCCAGAGGAATTGTTCAGAATACAAAGAAAAACCCTGTCACAATTCTGCTGTTGTTTCCAGGACAGAAGGGCAGAGGCAAAACAGTCTGTGGTATTCATGGTTTTAATAAAGACAACAAACATACTCACAGCAGCATCACTGACTGAGCATAGCCTTCGGCTGCTAACCAAAATGAACCACATTACTGTGGGCAACCATTCAACATAAATAGGTTCCCCAATTGGAGGCAACAACCAACACCTGCCTCCAATTGAGTAGACCAAAGCACATAGAGGTGCCTAGAGGCACCTCTTCTGGCCATGTCCTGACTATGGCCCCAGCCAGCGCTAAGATGGCTAGGGGCATAGCCAGGACGTGACAAACCCACAGGTAACCTCAAGAGAAATATAGGCTTCTCTGGAAAAAGACGGTGGGGTTGTTTCAAGGAGCACAATACGACGATACTTGAACAAACATGTAGCTGGTCTCGTCACCAGCTCACTACAAATGCTGGTGATGAGCTGCTGAATTTAGTTTGGGTAAATAATATAGATGCTCTCTTATTTGTATATACTGACAATAACTGGGATAAAACGTTTTAATGGCGTTTCAATTCTAGGATGGAAAATTGACTAATGAACAAGTAGGGGATTGATGTAAGTGTTAAAGGCCTACATTGAGTGTCCTTTGGATTATTTATTGCACCTTGATTTGGGTTTTCTGTCTACATCGCCATTAATACGTTTTCTTAATTTCCACCCTAGTATTGAGTTGCTGTGTAGATAATGATTACTACATTTGTACAAACAGCAAAAAAATTACATAAGTTGGAGACTAAATCTAAATCTTCAGTTAACAAACAATGTCAGCTAAATTGAAAGGATAGTCTGAGGACCGTGTCAAATTTTTTATGTGTGAATTTAATATCCATATACTTTAAACAAAACATTTGGCCTTGTTAATGGCTCACTATATGTGGGTGAAGCTTAGGGCTTCAGGAATGGGGGCAGACCCCCTGGGACGGCCTCTATCTGTTTCCCATTAAGCTAAGCCTATTACTAAGGGTTAAATTCAAGAGTTCAGACTGGTCTCAACTGTGGTAATTTCACCAACACAAACATATTCAGTTTTGGGATAATCAAACGTTAAGTGAAAGCTGAATATATTTTCCTTTCAATAGCTTTAATAGTGAAATGTATGGTTTAGAAAGCAATTGAATTGTCACGGACACAGGTAAGGATCCAAGCACGGCCTGGGGAGGAGTGGAGAAGGCACAGATGAGAGGCAGGCAGAGTAGTCAGGGACGGGCAAGAGATCAGAATTCCAGCTGCGAACATACGTACAGGTAGGGCTCAGGGAGAATAGTCGGGAACGGGCGATCGGTAGAAACATGGGAAGGCAGGACAAGAGACTGGAAAGCGTAAGATGTGGCATGTAAACATGAACCATTGATCTGGCAGGGAAGAAGTGACAGGGAACAGTACATATAGGGTGTGGTGATGAGAAGACTGGGAACCGGTGTGTGAGTGGAGATTGAAGACAGGTGCACGCTGGGATGTCATGAGCGCGAGCGCCCGTCTTTGCGCGCTTGCGGAGGCAGGGATGTGACATGAATTGAGGGAAGAGACCTAAAGTCATCCCCCATTTCTGCTGATAGAACAATCAACTGAACCACAGACGTGGTCAAAGAAAATGCATAAAATGTGTGATTTATTGTTTGGCTGACCACCACTATTTGGAATAAAAAGGTATGTTTGTGAATTCCCTCAAATGTAGGCGGTAAATCAAGACACTATTTGTAAGCCATGAGGTAGTTTTTCCATTGTCCTGTAAAGATGTTAAATGTGTGTGCTGTAGCTGTGCTAATACAGTTCCCCTAGTGGTTGCAGTGGGTACACCACTGGACCTGGAGTTTTTCACTCCTATAATTTAGTTGTGCAGCTTATCCTCTGGGGGGCGGACCATATTTTAGTCAGGCATGTGCCAAGAAACTACAGGATATTATAAATGCATGATAGACATCTTCACAGACCTGTGTGATGGTACTCTGGTAAAGTAAAATTTGAGAGCTGTTTAGCTAAGTTAGAAAACTTTGTTAATTGGTTTTATGATATATTATTCCTTCACATAAGCGACTGTGTTGCACATTGATGTCTTTGATGGTGTTAGTGAATGTTTGTGTTTTTTACATTTTCACTTTGTTGTTATGATGAATATACAGGATGCAACTACTTATTGAATGGATTGTAGATCCATCCCTAGTAACAATTGACTAGTTTTTCATGTCCGTGCTGAAAAGATGTTCAGTTCAGGATGGTGCCCCCTGTGACCGTATTTGTTACTGTTCTGCATTCACTCATGGAGTCACTTTCCATTAACTTAATGAAGTGAAAGCAGGGGGCATGTATGATATGGTATCTGATTATGATTGGAAAGAGTTGAGCTTAGGGCTCAAAGGAAATCAAATTGGTACTTAGAAGGAGTTGCATGAAAATGACATTTTTTTTATGTTTGCTTGGTTATAACTGGCAGGGAGCTGTATTTGACTGTGTGGTGATTTGGTGACTGGGGACAGGTGTGTGAGTAGGTGATTGGTGACAGGTGTGTTAGGTGTGTACAGAGTTTCTGGAGCGCAGGCGCCCTCTGCTGCTGACTGGCGGAGGCAGGGACGTGACAATAACAGAGCGTTGGCATCTGTTATGTTTTCCATTTTCCATTTACAGGATTTAATTGTTTAATTTATTTTGATGGATGTAATGTCTAACAGTTTTATGGTTGAATAGAGTAGATCTAAACATTTCTGATTTGGCTCAGCAAAGTCAAGTCTGACAATCTAACCACTGCTAGCTGCTATTGTGCATTAATATAGCACAAGGAGTCAAACAACATCCAAGCCAGTTCTGGATGGAAAAGGAAATTTGACAGAGACTTCTATGGAAACTTGTCTGAATAGGGTGAACGCTTCACTCTGATGATGGAACTTTTGAGATCCACAAGTTTTCCGGACTGATCTATTTGTCTTCATTGTTGGAAGTTGATGGAACAATACCCAGTGGATGAAAGTCCCATGAACTGTTGAACCACACTAATCGTTGTTTTGCAGTTATACATTCAACAGATTGGGACATCACAACCCCTCTTCTGATGATACATCACGTCACTGCCTGGACACAGACAACTGAGTGTGGGAGTACCAGCAACATGTTCAAAAAGGATTTCTACAACAACACTGGTTGAATCTGTATCAAATCTTCCTGACCACTCACATGGCAGAACGATGCCAGGGTCAGATCACTTGGCTTCACACTCCATTTCTAGATGAATCATCGACAACGAGATGAGAAGAGAATCCACCTGAAGGACTCCACATACCACAGGTCAGAGTACCACGGGACAGTTGACTGGAAAGGTCACATGGTTCCATCACAGTGGAAAACACTGTTGTGGTGTTAATCTTGAATTAGTGAAGTGTTGGAAACTCTCTGTTTACACAACCACACGCTCTTGTTAAGACAACCAGGCAATTTACTGGGTCCACATCACACTGACTGCACATCACAAGAAAACTAAAGACAAGAACTAAAAGACACTTAATTGGAAACTACCTTCATTCCTTACAATCTAAGATTTTCCTAAATAAACTGATATGGTGATTTTGTGTGTACAAAGGTTTGTTTCTCAAAAGACAGGTGGGAAACTCTGTACGATGACAATCCCAGTATTGGACTTTGGTGTATTTGTGATGATGCTTAATGATCTACATTATGACTGCTATCATGGTATGTTTGGATACTGAATTATCCCCTATTATAGGTGGTCCCTGTTGAAGGTAGATGTTTTTCCTATTTTAAAGGTAGAATCTTTCACAAGTACAACCGGGTATGCACAAGTCTTTTGTATGATATTGTCACAGGAATCATGATATGAACCAGGGGGGGTTTGATTGTTCAATGGACTTGGTGAAATGTTTCATCATGATGTCATGTTTTCACCAGATTTTCTGCCGAACACCGTTAACACTGATACCATCCGGTTGATGTCAAAACGTTTCTCGACCCTTATAATCTGAGATGGGGAGGAATTGATGACTGTCATACATTGAGTTATGTGTCAGAGTGGTGTGTCAATTGTCTTGTTTGCATTCATTTTCATTTGAGGAACAATAAGACCTCATTGGTCAGATACTCCTTTTGTTGTTTTGTCTTAGTTTGTAACATAAGTGTCAGAACCTTTTATTTTCATTAGGAATTGAATTGTACTTGTAATGTTTTATCAAACATGTAATGTTTTTCTTTAAATGTTTGATAGTGGGGAATGTGGAACCTGAGCATTAACAATTATTGGAAGTGAATGTGTCTAGATAATGAGAATAATAGAAACCTTGCTCTGATAACCACAGGAATGTTTACATAGACCATTTGGTATGGGGGTTACTGTCTTGGCTTTGCTAGATATACAAGCCCCTCAATATATAACAGTTTGGTCCCCACATTACAGTGAGAAGAGACTGAGTGAGATGAGATTGAGGTTGTGTAAAGACCAGGTCCGTAACCTCATGAACAAGACTATCTAATGCTGCAATAAACAAATTAATTACTCTCTACCTTGACAACCAAGTACGCAAATGATTATTACAATCACTATACAAAATGGCAGGAGCTTAATATAAGCCTGGTTAAATGGTTATTTAAGGACACTAAAGTAAAAGAACACTGACACCTTTTACAGGGTAGCAAAACATTTTGACCACCTGTGCATGATTTTAAAGGATTTATGTTGGCTTCACCATGAACTTCAAATCAAACAGTCTAGATCTGGAGGGTGCAGAATCAGATGGATGACTGCCATCTTGTTGTTGGAATTGTGATGGAAGAATCTTGGTAAGTCAGCCGTGTGCTAACAAACCTAGATAATGCTTTCATGAGTAACGTATAAACGACATGTTAATAGAATTGCTTTGTACATTCTGGGCAGACTGGTTTTGTGTCCAGGGTTTCTGAGTGTGGATTCTGAGTGTGTGAAGTCAACAACCTTCTGCTGCCATCGTCCTTATGCCTCCCTGCTCCTCTTCTAATCTATGACTGTAACTACCATCATGCTGGGACACAGTGAAGGACAGTGTTGCCCTGTGTAAAGAAACTGCATAATCATCCCGGTTGTAACACTCCGGCTGATATACACCTGTTAATCAAACAAGGGAAGAATAGAGAAACTTGCACATCCATTATAGAACTTGTCCTTGTCATTCCTTTGGTAAACTACATATTTGACTCCCATGTGCAGGATATTTCTGAGGAAGTCATCCTCCTAAAGAACCTTGGTCTTAGTAAACATTACATTACCATCAACTAGTGCATTACAGAAGTGGCCAACTAGCCAGGAGTTTGATTCATTCTGTAAATGTAGCCAGGAGTTTGATTCATTCTGTAAATGTACATATTATGAGCAATGGAGTATTGCAACCCCTATGACCTGCATGGCCAGAAGAGTCTGTTTGTAACAGCTCATATTCAAATGACAAAATCACTGAATACTTTAGCATTCATGGGGATGTTATTAATGTGTCAGGATTCCTGATGTCCTTGATCAGACAAGTGGGAGGGTCTTAGCGTAGTATGCATCAGAGATTGTCTCATCCAAATTGACCCTGAGTGCTTGGCCAGAATAGACAGTCTGAAGAGTGACTATGTAAGTTGCCATCTTACCACAATACAGCTCAGGAAAAAATGAAGAGGCCACTACACCATTTTTTTTCTTTCCAAGAAAGTTGAAAAGGAAGGTTTTGAGTGAGGAAAAGAAGCGTAAAAATTAAGAGACCACTGCAAATTGAACACTTCTGTTCCTCCCTGAAAACTTTCCTTTTCAACTTTTTTTGGAAAGGAAAGAAAAAGGTGGAGTGGTCTCTTATTTCCAGAGCTGTACGTAGCATGTGTGAATGGGGATAGCCCAGTGATATTTACAGGAGATAGATATAGTAGCTGGAGTCAGCAAATCCAGTTTCATCCAAGCACTGCAGAGCAAACTTAAACACCTTCCCTGTGGTAATGACAGTGATATTGCCTGTTATAACACTCAACAGAGTCCAAATCAGAATAACAAGGACCACACAGTCGATCCAAACCCACCTCCTCAAGTACCAGCGCAGTGCAGTGCAAGAGGGAACAAAACGTTCAATGACTATAAGGTGAGTAGAAATGTCTCCTCAGTGGATGATTCTTCCAGATGTGGTCTCTGATCAGGGCCCCTTTCACCATGAACAGGGTGTTTTCATCCATCTAATGTACAGTGAGTGTTTGGGACGCATGTCATAAAGAATGATGCTGCCCCATTATATCACAGTCACACTGAGGTCCGTACCTGTTCTGGGAAAGTTCTGAAGCCTGATAGGGAGGTTGACTATGAGCTACTGCTGAGTGGTAGTTATGTTGCTGACAAATAGACGGTGAGGTCAGAGAATCTGATGAGTCCAGCAGTTCATTTAGTGAACCCTCTTGGTAACGGTTGCCTATATGAACAAGCCTGACTGCTGACCTGGTGGTAGAAGACAGGGAGGAATTGTTGTCAGCATTTCTTAACACAAACCAAAATGCTGGAGAGAAATCCTCTGCCTACCTGCTCCATCTACATGTGGTCCTAAACTAAGTACTAATTAGAGGAGGGAGTTTGTTCAATGATACCCAGAAGGACCTGATCAGACAGTTCTGCAGTGGGTGTTGGGACCAGTCAATGATCATCGAGCTCCGGCATAGAAATGTCTCTCCCTCACCCTTTGCAGAGCTCCTGGTTCTCTTCAGGACTGAGGAGGACAAACAATCTACTAAATTCAACAGAATGAAGAAACATTTGGGGAGTTTAGGAGCTGCTGTTCACATGCATTCAGTCTCCGGTTCTACCTCCTATGACGAACAGACTGAAGAAGAAACCAGCCCCAACAAGAACTGAAAACAGTCATGTGGCTCAGACTGGGAGCCACAGAGCACCGTTCTCTACCTGAGGGACTTGTAGGACGTCGGAGCACTCCAACAGTGTGCATGGAAGGAATAGAGTTGGCCTGCATTTTAAACACAGGTTCACAGGTAACTACTGTATCAGATAATTTCTACTCAAGTAACCTGTCCTCCTTTCCAATTGAACCTATTCATTCATTATTTGAAGGCTGCTGGAGGGCAGAGTGTCCCATGCCGGGTTTAAAACCAAGTTCTGATCCCATTTCCAAGTATAACCGATGTAGATGAAGCCATCACAGCCCATTGGGATAAACCCCTGATCAATCCCACTGTTCTTATTGTACCAGACTGTAGCTTCTATAGTTTCCTCTGCTCATAGGAACACATGTTTTGAATAGGCTTTATGAGAATGTGGTTGAAATAGAGGGATTGTAGTTAATAAAGAAGAGAGAGTTTAGCAAGGAATATATTATTGTATATCGGCAAGCGTCTCAGAGGCATATTGGGAGTTGGAAGATGCCAAAGTCATCCCATAAGGACAGAGAGTATGTGTCTGGTGGCTTTAGGCCAAGGAAAGCCACTCAAACATCATATGTTGTTGATCCCCTGAGATTTCCCCATTCGGCCCTGTTAGACATTACCAGTCCTTTAACAAAGTGCCTGTGATCCTTGGAATGTTACGACTCATGATATCAAACTGTAGCCCAACAGAGTGAAAACACGTTCACCCAGCGACCAACGATGGTGCTCACTGGTGGATTCAACTGACGTTAATGTCTTTATGACGTTATATTTGTCAGAAAGCCCACATGAAGTCTGAGTAAAGTGACACTCATTTATGTTGCGCTGTATGTGTGCTTTATGTAGACAGTCTTAGCTTTCATTTATTGCATACTCTTATAGTAAACTGTATAGCTGTACTTGCTAATGATAAATAGCATTATTAATGTGTGTTTGATTAAAGTTCAAGCAGATGGATTACAGTCAGTTTTCATTCACAGTGATTGTCATTATGAGCAAGAGGAAGGGTGACAGTGACGTTTGTTCGTTTTTTGTGCATCCTCAGAAAGGTTGAGATCAGTGACAGTCAGTCAGATTACAGAACTATACAGTTATCACAACCCCATGAGATGAGTTGATGCTTCTTGATATAATAATTGCTGTTCAGATAATAAATGGTTAGTAATCCATTCCTGAACTTCATGGCAAGATACACCTCTTGTTAATTGATAATATTTATTTAATGTTCACTCTGGTGCGTTCAGAGTAAAGAAAGAGGGAGCGAGGGCATGAAGATGCCTACAGGGCAGGGTGTGCAGCTGACATGGACGTGAGCGAGAGAAGAAGCAAATATGATCACTCATCTGAAATCGCCATGTTGGTATTGATCCTACAACATCATAATTAATGCTGGCACAACTGAGGTTAGGCTTTGGCACAGGTGCTGCTGAGGTTAGGTTTAGGCACAGGTGTCTCTGAGGTTAAGTTTAGGTGAAAGGGCAGGAAGCAGGGTAATATTCTTTGGACTGGAGTCTTTGGACTGGAGTAACCAACTAAATACAGGTCAGTTGCATTTATAGTCTTGGAGCAACAATAATTACTGTGTCTTAGGAACAACATCAACATGGCACTCAAATTTACTGTGTGCAAATTTGGATATTGAAGATTCCTTTTTGAGGGAAACCATAGAACCCCTGGCAGGTTTCGACCCCCCCAATGTTGACTCCATGGCTACGACCTTGGTTCATCCTATGAAATAATTGCCTTTATCATTCAAAACATAATGAATGTACGGTAAAATAAATTACTAACTGGATAGGCAAATATATTTCTGCATTTATTTTCATGGGGAATTTTCCAGGACTGTCCTGCTTTGTTGTAACTTGTGCTTCTAAAGTGAGAAAGAGCAGCATGAATCATCAAAAGGATCTTTACATGTTGGAACAGAAAAAAACATGTTGGAAAATACAACCTAAAAAACGATCCCTGTTTGTCTGTCTGTCTTTCTGCCAGTCTTTTTGTCCGTTTCCTTCTGTATTCCACCACCTTTTTACTCAGTCAGACCCACAACATCATAACCCAGACCGATAATAAGAATATAACTCTACCATCTCAATAAACAATCATATCCAGACCAAAAGCATCATGACTCAGACATGTAATAAGAGATATCCTACTCTAAAGTCCATAAACGATCCCCTCCAGATCCACAGCAATATAACCCAGACCTGTGATAAGAAAAATCCAACTCTTCTAGTTCCATAAATCATCCCTGAGGAACAAGTCTCATAGTCTTTAGTTCCAACATAAAACAAGAATATGTGGAGCATTGCTTTATTTTGTTCCATTTGTTGACCTGCTCAGTAGTAGTTATGACAAGTACCTTCAAGTTGGTGATACTGTGTCATCATTAATGATTAACAGTTTTATTGTGGGCTTCAATAGGGATTCTCCTGTCTATATTTTATACTACGATTTTAAGACTCTAGACTTTAATCAGATATTATTGTGTCCAAAGACCAGCTGTATAATAATACAGGACAAACATCGTCACACGATTTTCTTCTCAGCACAAAGAATCTCAATGACTTAAAATGTACAGAAGTTGAAATCAAGTTACAAGGTAAGAAATCTGCCAGGAGTATGTAACAAAATGAATATTTAGTTTAGTTTTTACTGTGTGCTAACTGGATTAGGTCCTGACCAGTTCAAAATAATTTCTTAGATATTATATTATTTATTTTAATTAATTGTAGTTTATTGGTTATAAAATTATTTTGAACTTGTAGTATTGGTATAAAAAATTATCTTTCAAGTATTACAAAATGTGTTCTTCATCGGCTTCTGCTTCCTGTCTTATTTGGTATGAAATCACTGAAATATCTAGGAAAAGTTTTGCAAAAAGTATGAGTGAAATATTTTAACACAGCAAGACATTGAGCCTATTGCAACAAAGTTGGTCTCAAAAAAAGTAAATTCACATCCCTTGACTGTACTATTGCTACCTTACATTAATATTTATATATAGAAATGTTTACACTAGTGTTTAGAGCATGTTTTATACAGACATTGGGATAGACAGGAAATCTGAGAAGTGCATTTTACTTCCTCCCTTTCTGGGACATCGCCCTGTGCTTGAGATTTGTGTCAGCTAGCGTTCCTTGACTTGGTAAAAGCATTTATTATTATACCATTAGGTTTTAACTAAACTTAAACATACGGTCTCGATGAACGAAATATGTTAAAGATTACAGACATTTTTTTGTGTTATTGTATGCAGTAATACATTATGGGTGTTCTGCTAGGGTCAATGTTCCAGATTCAGTTTTAGCTCTACACAGAATTTTATTTCGTAAAGTGAAGTGTAATGAGATTTTATTTCCCAGAGAACCTTTTTTCATTTTAAGTTTAGTCATCACCCACGACTGTGTTAATTAGTTATGGTTAGTATTAATATTATTCATGGCGATTAAAATGCTTTATAACTGAAAATGCTATAAACTTGCATACTGGTAAAATAGTCCTTGTGTAACAAGCATATAGACATGCTTCCTCCATCAGGGGCGCTAGAGTCCCCAAATCCATTAGCTAATTGTAATATAATGCCATTTCAACCCCGTTTCTCCTACAGTGTTGATTTTTTGTACATGCGTCATTTCTCATGATCAACAATGAAGCCTAAAGGACCCATAAAGTCCACCATAATGGATTATTCTGTACAATCAAAATTTGTCCAAAACTATAAAAATCTTCTCATGAACCGTAAATTCAAGTGAATTGTCCTTTGACATACAGGTGTCATATACATACCTCCTTCCAGGAATGTATATGTACAGTGGGGAGAACAAGTATTTGATAAACTGCTGATTTTGCATGTAGAGGTCTGTAATTTTTATCTTAGGTAAACTTCAACTGTGAGAGACGGAATCTAAAACAAAAGTCCAGAAAATCACATTGTATGATTTTTAAATAATGAGTTAGAATTTGCAAACTTCACGATGACAGTCAATCTCCCTCGGTCTGGGGCTCCATGCAAGATCTAACCTTGTGGGGCATCTATGATCATGAGAAAGGTGGAGGATCAGCCAAGAACCACCTGGTCAATGACCTGAAGAGAGCTGGGACCACAGTCTCAAAGAAAACCATTAGTGACACACTACGCTGTCATGGATTAAAATCTTGCAGTGCACGCAAGGTCCCCCTGCTCAAGCCAGGGCATGTCCAGGCTCGTCTGAAGTTTGCGAGAGGAGGAATGGGAGAAGGTCATGATTAGACAAAAATAGAGCTTTTGGGTCTGAACTCCACTCGCCGTGTTTGGAGGAAGAAGAAGGATGAGTACAACCCCAAGTACCCCATCCCAACCGTGAAGCATAGAGGTGGAAAAATCATTCTTTGGGGACGCTTTTCTGCCAAGGGGACAGGACGACTGCACCATATTGAGGGGAGGATGGATGGGGCCATGTATCGCAAGATCTTGGCCAACAACCTCCTTCCCTCAGTGAGAGCCTTGAAGATGGGTCGTGGCTAGGTTTTCCAGCATGACAACAACCCAAAACACACAGCCAGGGCAACTAAGTAGTGGCTGCGTAAGAAGCATCTCAAGGTCCTGGAGTGACCTAGCCAAGTCTCCAGACCTGAACCCAATAGAAAATCTTTGGAGGGAGCTGAAAGTCCGTATTGCCCAGCAACAGCCCCGAAACCTGAAGGATCTGGAGAAGAACTGTATGGAAGAGTCATGCAATAGAATGCAAACAATTATAAAAAAATCATACAATGTGATTTTCTAGTATTTTTTATTTTTTGGATTCCATATCTCACAGTTGAAGTGTACCTGTGATAAAAATTATAGACCTCTACATGCTTTGTAAGTAGGAAAACCTGCCAAATCAGCAGTGTATCAAATACTTGTTCTCCCCATATGTATAGTGATTAAACCCATATAGAAATTCTCAAGTTAGAAACTGTTATAGTCATGTTGATTTTCTGTGTGTGTGTGTGTGTGTGTGTGTGTGTGTGTGTGTGTGTGTGTGTGTCCTTCAGTGGTATAGACTGTCTACTGATCATTAGGCCATTGGAACACAGGACTGATGGTTGCTGACAATGGGCCGATTCCAGCCACATTTGTCATTTACAACATTAACAACGTCTACACTGTATTTCTGATCAATTTGATGTTATTTTAATGGACAAAAATGCTTTTCTTTCAAAAAGGACATGGCTAACTGACTCTAAATCTTTAAACAGGTCTAATCAAAGAAAGCACTGGACTGTGTCTCTAGGGAGAGAAGGGCACTGCCTCTGAAGTGAGTCTCACTGGGAAGAGAGAAGAGGGCCCTGACTCTAAAATGAGTCTCACTGGGAAGAGAGAAGACGGCCCTGACTCTAAAACGAGTCTCTCTGGGAAGAGAGAAGAGGGCCCTGACTCTAAAATGAGTCTCACTGGGAAGAGAGAAAAGGGCCCTGACTCTAAAATGAGTCTCTCTGGTAAACATGAAACCAAAGCTAAAAGGTCAGATTATACTTTTAAGAATGCACGTTATATTAATAGTGTTCTGATATTAACATTATAAAAATACTTTTATGATATGATATTAACAATATAACAATATGTGATATTATAATTTTATCACTGTAATAATAATGTTATGACATCCTGCAGGGGGCAAAGTGACCGAGGGTTTTTCTCTACCCTTGGGGGAGTATATAAAATAGTTCAGCACGTCATTAGTCCACCCTATTTATGCAGAATAATGACCATGGACCCACTGAGTATGTTAGTAGGTTAGGTAATGTTAATTTCTCTTGTTTTGAAGCCTAATCTATCAGGAGAGACCAACCTCCCCTGTACCCAGCTGTGTGTCCATGAAGAGTGACATGTCTATGAGACAACCTATAGTGTTCAAAAAGGGAGACTTTTCTACTGAACGAAGGTAAGAACTTGTGTGTGTTTTCTTCCGTTCAGGTGATTTCCAAGAACAAATGTAATGCAACCAGAGGTCAGGGGAGATCCATCTTTATTCAGCATGAGACAACGATGTTAACCTTCCATAGTTCTTTCCATTCTCTCCAATGAATACAGAAAGAACACAATCTTTATACCAGAATACAAGGGAGGCAGCCAATTGTCATAACCAGGCATTACACAGTTAAATACCCCCCCAATAAGAAAGGCTTATCTTATATATAACCCTTGTATGGGATGTTCCAGCATATGGTCAATGGTCCTATCCATCAAGCCTGTGACAGTCACATGGGCAACTCCTAGCAGGAGGTATGGAGAGAGTGTGTGATGTAATGAGTTTTGTTTAAAAGTGCCATTTGAATGAAACTGAGACTAACTTCAACCAGTATTTAGCTGTGCTAGAAGGTGTAGTCCTATTCGATGACTGTCACACAAGCGGTTGACAGTGTGATCGCAGAGGCGGGTGCGTGACACATTTGGCTTTAAGATCCAAATATGAGTATGAGACAAGAGTTCAGAATTTCAGCTTTAATTTCCAGGTATTCACATCTAGATGTGTTAAACAACTCAGGACGTACCACACATTGTTTGATCCCACCCATCTTTCAAGTGAGCAATAAATTGGAACCTGTGACTGACAGATGTTTCTTGTTGCCCAGGTGTTGCCTTTCAGGTTGATAGTTCAAACATTAAATAGCTCTGCATGACTAGTCTAAGTTTCCATCCTTGGTTTAAACCTATAAAGACTGTATTTCTAGTTAAAGAGGATAAATCAACATAAAGACCAGAGAGCTGTCTATGGAAGATAAGAAGGCCATTGTCAAACTGAGAAAAGAAGGAAAATCGACCAGAGCCATTGGACAAACATTGGGCATAGAAAGCAGAACAATTTGGAATGTCCTGAAAAAGAAAGAAACTACTGGTGTACTGAGCAACAGATGTCAAACAGGTCGGCCATGGAAAACAGCAGTATTTGATGACATAAATATCATGAGAAAAAAAATACAAATCACTACAACACCAATGACCTCCACAGTGCAGGGTTGAAGGTATCACAATCCACTGTTTGAAGACTCCGAGGGTAGAAATATAGGCAACATCACATCATGCAAACCACTCATCAGCAGTAAGATTTGGAAGGCCAGATTGAAATATGCAAAGAAGTACAGAGATGAGCCACAGAAGTTCTGGAACACAATCTTATGGACCGATGAGATGAAGAATAATCTCTACTAAAGTGATGGAAATGCAAAATTGTGGAGAAAGGAACTGCTTATGATCCGAAGCATACAAGCTCCTCTGTGTAGCATGGTCATGGCTTGGGCATGCATGGCTGCTTCTGGAAAAGGCTCATTAATATTAATTGATGATGTAACTGGTAACGGTAGCAGCAGAATGAATTCAGAAGTGTACAGAAACATTTTGTAAGCGGAGAAATGCATTGAAACTAATCGGGAGAAAGTTTATCGTGCAGCAGGACAATGACCCAAAGCACAGTGCCAACAAAACAAAGTACTTCATCAAGGGAAAAAGTGGAAGGTTATAGACTGGCCAAGTCAATCACCAGACCTTAACCCAATAGAGCATGCAATTCACCCCCTTAAGAGGAGACTGAAGGGAGAAACACCCCGAAACAAACAAGAACTGAAAGATGCTGCGGTAAAAACCTAGAACAGCATCACAAATGAAGAATGCAACAGTTTGGTGATGTCGATGGGTCGCAGGCTTGAGGCAGTTATTGCAAGCAAGGGTAATGCCACCAAATATGAAATGCTATTTACTTTAAGATTATTTGTTCCATTACTTTTGCTCACCTAAAAATGCTGTGGTCTATTTCAAACGGTGATAAGTTCAAAGTTGTTTAACACATCTAGATGTGAATTCCAGGAAATTAAAGCTGAAATTCTGAACTCTAGTCTCATACTCATTTTTTGATCTTAAAGCCAAATGTCTTCAGTGACCAACAAAAACAAAGGAATTTGCCTTGCCGTTCCAATACTTTTGGAGGGGACTGTATTTATTAAGATACATTAAATGAAGCTGGTACAATGGAAGTCTAATGCATTATATTTATGAACCCAGATATGTCTAAATTGTTTGGTTTGTGTTGTACAAGAGGTGTTGGTCATACATCAGCCAGCAGAGGGAGCCACTTACTCTAGTAGTTGATTAACTTGCTCTCGCTCTACTGTTGCTCTCACCAGCCTGTCTAGTAGTCAGTTAGTTGACAGAGAGCAAGACAACTAAACAAAGACTGAGGAACTAGATAAACATTATTTAAGACGTTATATAGTAGGTGAGGAATCCATTAAACATATGATAGGAAACACCAAGATAGGCTGACTTTATTTTGTGGTTGCATTTTTATGGTTTAATTAATAAATATATGTTAGCATTGAAGCTAACGTCGGCTATCGGTGTCACACACACGAAGCAATGATGTATGTAGCGCTTGAAATTAACTCTTTTGCTCAGCAGCCACTATGGCTAGTGGTTTTCCAAAGTCACTAGCCAGTCAGCATTTTCACAAGCCACCATTTTGTTGTTGGGGAATTACATTTTATTTGATAAAAGTTGTCTATGGTGTACTACATTTTAGCCTGTCTTGTTCACTGGTTAATGTGGCTACACACTTGAAAATTACCACTGTAATAGTGTTACCATCTACCCTGTTGTCCATGTCCACTTGAGTAGCTAATGCACACTACAATGTCCTGCCTAATATCAACCAAAATATACAAACAATATATTTATGCTTAACATAACTTAGAACCATGAAGATGTTATTTAAAAATAAATATGAAATCAGCTTTATAATTAATCGCAGTCAATATTATTGCTGTCTATTTTTGTTATGCTAAGTTGTTTTTAATGTAGACTTGCAGCTGTATTTATTTTAGCCTTGTCAAGTTATTTTTTCCCATCCTTGCCTTGACGCCACATCGTTAATCTCCCTCGACTACAGCTATACTAGGCTCTGCTGCTGTCACTGAACTTGTCACGTCCTGACTATGCCCCTAGCTATCTTTGCACTGGCTGGGGCCATAGTCAGGACGTGGCCAGAAGAGTTGCCTCTAGGCACCTCTATGTACTTGGGTCTCCCCAATTGGAGGCAGGTGTTGGGTATTGCCTCCAATTGGGGAACCTATTTAAGTTGACTGTTTGACCACATGAATGTGGATTATTTTGGTTTGCTGGCCGTAGGCTACAACACCCAGTCATTTGGAGCTGCTTTGAGTTTGTTTGTTTCTTTTGTTCCTTCCTTATTAAAAACTATGGACTACTATCTCCACTCCGTCTCTGCGCCTGAGTCCTTCCACCAACTCCGTGACAGAACTAGCATATTTACGCTCATATATTTACATTGTTAGTGACTTAAATGTGTTAATTGTATGTTTTCACTCTATACAAAGACATCATAATGTAAACACTGGATAGAAAACATTTGAACTTTTTTACAATTCTCAGTGTTGTTTTCATTATCCCTAATGACTTTTTCTGTTTTATAAAACTTTTACTTTGAACGTCTACTCTTATGAATGGATTACAGTCCTACTAAGGTCCTTTCTTATAACATGGATGAGTTTGAAATATGTAAATGTATCATGTTACAAGACTTAAAATATGATGGTCCTACCATTAATAACACCATGCTATTACATCATTTATGCCATTGCATAGATATAGATCATGGAAATGGTTAACCTGCATGATAAATTGTACCAAGGTAACAAATAATTAAGATAAATAACAAAAACGATGTAACCATATTTATTCAAATGCATGAAATTCAGCTGGTACAATAGGAGTATAATGCATTATATTAATTAACCCACAAAAGCCAAAATTGTTTAGTTTGTGTCCTAGATACGTAATTCAGCATTGTGGACATTTGTTTTCTTCATTTTTAAGTCAAAAGCCTGTTCTGGGTTCCCTGTGTTTTCAACAAGTAATGTGGGAGAACATGAAGTGCTGTATATTCTTAGTAATTTACTGGAGGTGTTGGTCTTTCCTCAGCCAGCAGAGGGAGCCACTTACTATAGTAGTTGATTAACCTGCTTTCGCTCTACTGTTGCTCTCACCAGCCTGTCTAGTAGTCAGTCAGTTGACAGAGAGTAAGACAACTAAGCAAAGACTGATGAACCAGATAAACATTATTTAGAAGGTGAGGAATCCATTAAACATATGATATGAAATACCAAGCTAAGCAGACAATAGTTATGATACAATTGCTAGTTTGTAAAAGTTTTATTAAATTATAAATGTCATAATTGAAGCTAACATCGGCTATCGGTTTCACACACACAAGCCACCATTGTAATCTGTTTTTGTAAGAAGAATAAAAAAATTATATTGAGATTTGGAGATGACTACCAAGGCATTTTTACTATTTGTTTTTAGTATCCTTGCGATTTTAAATTGTCATGTGGCCTTGATGCATGAGACTTATTATATTACAAAAAGAACAAGAGAACCAGTTAAATTCTTTATATAAAATCATCTTCAAGCTCAGACTCCCTTCATCTTCTCAAAAACCTATATTCCAGGTGGAGGTTTATGATGAACTTTGTGTGTTGTGGTTTTTAACTGTATTATAAAGAGTTTGAAGAGCCACATGTTTTTATTACAGAGCTACAATAGTCAATGTTGGATTATGAATAGTAGCATTTATTTATTTCATATTTGAATAAAGTTGTTAGTCCTGAAATTGGAAGCACAAAACTGTGTGTGAGTCTGTATAACTCTGGAAGTGTAGATGTAATGTCATGTTTTGTCCACAGAGACCAACAGGAGAGATCAGAGTCAGAGATTCTCAGTGGTCAATCTGTCCAGAGTCATCAAACAGACCTGTCCTTTATATTCAGTGTATGTGGTCCTATTATGTACATTTATTTCAGTTTCCCTCAAGTTAAGTTTATCTGTCAATATTTCATGCACATTGTTCTATATATTTAATTAACTTTAATAAGTCTAATTTGAACTTTTTCAATTTCTTTCAGTTACTTGAACAGAGTATCATGATATTTGTAAAGAAAGAGTTAAAGAGGTTTAAGACAATGCTGAGTTCAGATCTCCCAGAAGGATTTAAGAGTCAGAGGGAGGATGAGGAAGGTGTGGACCCTGAACATGAGAAGCAGGAGAGCAGTGCCAAAGAGGGGGCTCTGAAGATCACACTGCATGTCCTGAGGAACATGAACCAGAAGGATCTTGCTGACACACTGGAGAAAAGTAAGAGTTGTCTGACTTTACTGTTAAATGTTCCAAATGATATTATAGTGACCTTGAGACAACGTATATTAGAACCTCTTCTGTGTTGAAGAACTTAACATAGAAGAAAGAAAGAGGCGAGAGACAGATAAGTATCCTGGGGTGCACGATACATTGAATAATTTCCGTTATCGCAATAACATGTTGCACAATGTCAAAATATAAAATGACTTCGCATTAGATTTGAGATTTAATCTGTTTGAAAAATCTCAAATGATAAATGCACTACCAAGAAATACAATAGTTACCTTTACAAAGGCTGAAACACCAGACTCTTCTAGTGAACAGCATTCAGATTCCCTTTGCTGAAGCCTACAGAGCTTTGTGTATCTAGTTTACAGTCTGTTCATGTGATCATTTGCTTTCAAAATGATTTTGCTTTTTGTGTTGATTAAGTACCGTGACTAAAAAGCCAATACCTGTGATTGGCCCTGTTTGAGAGGTGACAAGCGTTCCTCTACCGTAGAGACTAAACCTGGGGCCACATCCTAAGAAAACCTTTAGATTAAATTAAAGTTCCAGAAAACCTGGTCCACCAGTCTAATACCTGGTAGGCCTCCCATGGGATCACCTATATCCATGAGGGAACATTGCACAGTCCTCATGCTGATGTTTATTGAGGCCCCAGCATTGTATCAATCAATCACATTTCAATCAAATGTATTTTATAAAGCCTTTTATACATCAGCAGTTGTCACAAAATGCTTTCACAAAACATCCAGCCTAAAACCCCAGGGAGCAAGCAGTTGTATTGAACTTCAGTGCATAGAAAAAAAGAAAGACGAAATTTAGGAAGAATCATAGAGAGGAACAGGCTCTGAGGGGAGACCAGTCCTCTTCTTGCTGTGCCGGGTGAACATATTAAGAGTCCAAATTGTAATAGTTAGATGCATGTGGGCTGAGCCGTGGCAGCTGATATCGTCCGGTATCCTCTTGATCTGCAACACAACCAGGAGGACTTTGGACAGGGACCGCAATGAGTCAAGCCTGGTATTCCGCAGGTGTGGTTCAAGACCTCAAGTCCTCCTTAGTTTAAAACGACAGAATACAGGGATAATTTTGACCCTACTCCCCCAGCATAATAATATAGCTGCGTTAGACGTTGGGGCTGAGACAGGGGGGTCCAGTGACACTGTGGCCCTATCCGGAGGAGGCCCTGGACAGGGCCCCACAGGCAGGAAATCAATTCACCCACATTGCCAAGCATCAACCAAAGGGACACCTACCGACCGCAATCATCTTGAATGAGGGCCGAGTATTGCCAGCAGAGCAAATCCATGTATTGATTTATAGGTTAACAATAAAACCTTAAAATCAGCCCTAACCCTAACAGGCAGCCAGTGTAAAGAGGCTAGTACAGAAGTAATGTGTTCCAATGTTTTTGAACAATCAAAACATACTTTTGATTTGTCAGAAGATATACCATCCACACATACAAACTGATATCTTTCGGATTAATACGATTTAAACCAGACTACAACATTCCCACGTAGCTTAATACGGGTTTCCAGTCTCTCAAAGAGAAGGGTGTGATCAATAGTGTCAAAAAACGCGCTAAGATCATGAAGCAACAGGACGGATGCTGAACCTTTGTCTGAGGACATTAGAAGGTAATTTGTTACCTTCACAACTGCAGTCTCGTTACTATGATGGGGTCTGAAACCGGACTGGAGCATTTCATCAATGTTATTTGTCTTCAGGAAAGCATTCAGCTGTTGGGAAACACATTTTTCTAAGATTGTTTTGAGAAATGGGAGGTTTGATTCTGGCCTATAGTTGTTTAAAGTGTCTGGATCCAGATTAGATTTTTTTTAAAAGAGGCTTAATTTCCTCTATTTTTTGTGAGTTTGGTACACATCTGGAGGACAGTGAGCAATTTATTATGTTCAACATTGGCTGACCTAGCACCGAAAATAGCTCCTTGAGTAATTTAGTTGGAATCCGGTCTAGCTGACAATTTGTGGGTTTAGAACTAATTACAAATTTAGTGAATGTTTCGAGCGATACGGGATCAAAAAGTTCCAGTGTCCCCATTGACACCTGGTCAGGGAGGTTCAGGACATTCTCAGGACAACTGAGGTTTTGGGGACTAATTATTTGAGGAGGAGTCAGTTATTTTCATGTATTCATTACAGCTAAAGTGAAGACCCACTTAATTTGTTGAGCGTTGCTTTTTAGTTAACTTTGCAACTGTATCAAAGATAAATTTTGGATTGTTTTTGTTCACCTCAGTCAGGTTGGAGAAATACGCTGATCGAGCAGATGTGAGTGCTTTTCGGTATTTAAGTGTGCTGTCTATCCAGGTTAGTGAATACTTCCAACTTGGTGGAGAGCCACTTTTGCTCCAATTTTCTGGAGGCTTGCTTTAGTGCTCTAGTATTTTCTGTGTACCAGGGAGCAAGTTTCTTGTTCCGTAATTCTTTTGTTTTAAGTGGTGTAACCATATCTAAAGTATTTCACAGTGTTGAGTTAAGATCTTGGATTAGATCATTTGCAGATTTATTTTTGTTGTCACTGATGAGCATGCTTGGAAGAATATCAAGAAATCTATTTGTAGTCTAAGAATTTGTAGTGCGGCTTTTGAAACTCATTGTTTGCAGATGTCATTTGAGGCAGTGTTGGATGCGGATCACTGAAATAATTATTGTAAGTTGATGCTGGTCACGTTCTCCCACTGTCTTTTCATGGCCAAACTGCTGATGTCAGTTAGATGTTTGGCCAGAATTCTTGTATTCACGGTTCACCCTTGAAATGGTAATGTGTGAACATCCAAACTTCTCTTCTACCCCCAAAATGCTATGACCCATCTAATGAGCTTCACCATTTAATCCATGTTGAAAATAGCTTAAACTGTGATTACTTGCTGTTTTCACGGCGTAAACAGCTCAAGACGCTTCTCTAGATGTCTACATTACTTTATATAAGCACTGGCAGACACAACCAATGATGTCCATGGCTGGTGGTACTATGTATTTAGAATGGACTCGTCTGGACCAGCTTCTGTGCCACCAGTACAACAAGTTATGTACAACAAAATGCAGTTTTCATCTAACCAGAAGTGCAAATAGAAGAAGCTAGAAAATGTACCAGTATTAAATATACAATAAGTATCAATTATAATATAAGTATTAAGTGTAGTGTGCATGTGGGATGTATACATGTGCAATTAATTAGTACAGATGACAGTTCTGAACCTCAGTTTGCTGCCTTTCTGGTTCTCTGAAAGGTTGGACTGGGTTGTCAGGTCTTCTGTACCTCCAGTACAACATGTCCTGTTCTGTAGACATGGTCTTTATTTATACATGTTGTACCAGTCCAATATGACTGGCAGTTGGAATAAACCCTTGTGTTGTAAGTAAACATATTGTTTTCGTATGTTATAAATCTATTTTGATGGGTTTTGACATAACATTTGGGTTTTTACATATGTTTAAGAATATTTAAATGAATATAAATATTGGAATAATCATGAAAAATATCACAATATCACATTTAGTCAATATAGTTCAACACTACTTACAATACAGTCATATAAAGGAACATTCATATTATTTATGTTATTTATTAATTGATAAAACACAGTAATCATTTATAAAAACATCATTAATATCATCTGGGTTATTTATTTCAGATGAACGTGTTGTGATTTGCCAACATGATCTCAAATCTAACCTGAAGAAGAAGTGTCAGTGCTTATTTGAGGGTATCGCTAAACAAGGGAACCCAACACTTCTCAATAAGATCTACACAGAGCTCTACATCACAGAGGGTGGGAGTGGAGGAGTCAATGATGAACATGAGGTGAGACAGATTGAGACAACAACCAGGAAACAAGCAAAACCAGAGACAGCAATCAAATGTAATGACATCTTCAAACCCTTACCTGGACAAGACACACCTATCAGAACTGTGATGACAAAGGGAGTTGCTGGAATTGGAAAAACAGTCTCAGTGCAGAAGTTCATTCTGGACTGGGCAGAAGGAAAAGCCAATCAGGAAGTCCAATTTGTATTTCCCCTCCCTTTTAGGGAGTTGAATTTGATGAAAGGGGAAGAACTCAGTTTAATTCAACTCATCAGTCATTTCTCAGTTAAAACCAATCAAGCAAGAATCTATGACTACGACAAATACAAAGTTCTGTTCATCTTTGATGGTCTGGATGAGTGCCGACTGCCCCTTGACTTCAACAACAAGAGCTGTTATGATGTGACAGAGTCAACCTCAGTGGATGTGCTGCTGACAAACCTCATTAAGGGAAATCTGCTTCCCTCTGCTCTCCTCTGGATAACTACCAGACCTGCAGCAGCCAATCAGATCCCTTCAG
>JACXGJ010009001.1:0-11797 GCA_016801105.1 Esox niger
TATAGAAAATAATAGTGTAGAAAGTAACATCAATGATGCAATATGTATTATTGGCCTAGTATAGGTCTGCAATTAGCCTACATAAATGTTAACTTAATCGTTGTAATCAACAGCTATATTTACAGTCAAATAATTTTATTTCAGTAAATAATTCCAAATAACGAAAACAAAGAGATTCATGTGTGTAGACCTATAATTAAATATACATTCTATGAAATAACAGTTAATCAAGCAAAGCAACCCAGCAAAATGGAATCAAACACAGCAACAGAGCCATACATGAATAGAATTATGGAAGGAAATATTCCTCCAATTTGAATGTTTTATTCTGGCCATATAAATTCAGACACAGGCTTGAATAACAGCAGAATTAATGCATGTCCATGCTATAAAACCTACACATATTTCACAGACACAGTGTATATAGTTTTAAATGCATTCTGTCACAAGAGTTCCAACTGCACAGAGTAATAGCAATAAAGGATAGAGAGCAAATTTGTCTACATGTCTTGTCTAAATTGAACAATAGGAGATTGCAAATATGTTGACATTATTAATGGGCAAGGTAGAAAACCAACATTGTCTTTTACGTAATGTCATCTAACTTATTGTATTTAGACAGATGGCAATGTTGTCTTTTGCTAGTGGTCAGTAAAACATTTACTTGTTCAAATCCAGTGGACACCCCAGAAATCATAACTACCTAATATTATAATGCATTTAAAATCAATGTGGTGGAATTGAAATGAAGACAAACTGTTTAGCTAACAACTCTTTGCCTTCTTCAGACATAGTATTGTGTTTTCAAGTTGCAGTACACCAAATCTTAATAAGCAGAATGTAGGACATATTCTTTTTTTACGCTGAGGTCAGTGGGAATGTTTTTGCTAGTTCAATGCCAGGGGGTCCAGCCTCCTTTCAGAGCCATGCCTTGCAGTATATAGTTGTTTGATAGAAATAATGATTGTTTTGTTGGAAAATCTCTATTTAAGGTTTGGTTAGCAATGGACAGAGTTCTTCAGTCTAGAGGTTTTTCACCAGTGCTTTCCTTTTTAAATCAGATTCCAAATGGTTGATTTTGGTAAGGCCCTTTTTGAGAATAGAACAAAAAAATAAGAAAAATGCTAACTGTCCCTATAACTACGGAGGGGATTGCATTGTAATTACACTAATAAACATGACAAAGCATTCAGGAAGCATTCAGGAAGTTTGAGTATGTCACAAATTTTTGCCGAATCTTCTAAGCTTTCTAATATGGCTGAGCCAGCAGCCAGTCATAGCTACCTCTTTCTTTGTTTGCAATGTAGAAATAGTTGAATTACTAGCTATCGGATATATTCTTAATTGTGCATCATTACATAGGTGGAAACAAAACATAAACCTATTGAAATGTATCCGGGCTCTGCAAGAAACATTCCCATAAACAAAGGCATGTATATAAAGTCAATGGACTGTAGAATATGTACATTCCACGGGAAAAGTATAACACAAACTTCCCAGAGGTGCCAGAATGAGTGAGGCCCAGTTCAATATTTCTTTGAAATCGTATTAGTCACAGGAAAAATGTAATCCGCTCTGGATATAAGAGTTGCCCATCATCACCTATTCCTGGAGAAAAGCCCCATCCATTTCAGCTGCTCAGAGTGTGTGAGAACTTTTGTCTTTTGACTAGTTAACCCTTTTCACATTCCCAGATATAAACAAGCCCCTCAATGATCATTAAATGGAAAAGGGGAAGCGCGAAACGTACAGTCAGTGCGGAGGAAGTCGTTAAGCAGCTGGAAGAGGGGGAAGCTGTCCCAGCTCTCAGGGGACTGGATCTCCAGGGCAGCATCCATGTCCACAGCATACATGGCGAGAAAGGTCTCCGCATGCTCCGTCATCAGGTCAGACCACCAGGCGAAGGCCTAGACACACACCACGGACAGGACAGGGACCGAAGTGAGGAGGGGAGCTTTGACTGCAAGCCCCAGTCTGGGTGTTAGGACACAGGTACGGCAGGCTGGACAAGGAGGGAGCAGACTTAGGTGGGCTGGGGAGGATTTTGAGAAATCACACACGTAGTGGAGCTAATCGTGGCTCTACTAAGCGCAATACCAGCATTGCACTGTGGACTGATTTCATGTGATGGACACCGGTTTTCTTGGATTGATGGCCGTTTAATATCATACGTAACTTGTATTACTGTATTGCTTGATTTTTGAAGCCATGAAAACGCATGTGTTTTCCAAGAATGAGTAAAACCAATCCACAGGGGTTCCTGGTGAAATCTGAAGCTGCTTTAATCCTTTGCTAGCATCCGATAATGAACCACACACAAACTCAAATACAGCATTATAGTAATAATATCATCATAAATAGCTATTATATTCTGCACATTGATTATTGATTGGTTATATCTTGACTCAAGGCCGGGGAGGTGGTGCCTTTTCTCATGCAGACTGACGTGGAAAAATCCCTACATGCTTTGCTTTCCGAGACCAGGAAGAAGCTCGGGTTTCCACCATTCACATCATTGCCATAGTAAAAGAACACTCCTCAGTAGATGTGAATGTGACAGATGTCATGTTCATGCATTGCAATTGGCCATATTAGAAATAGGCACGCCGACCGAAGACTGCCGCACATAGCTTCTCTTGTAATTACGTGGTAGTGCTGAGCAAATGACCATTATTAAGTAAGCTACGTTGGTTCAATTATTCAAACTCCATTGACTGATTTTTTGGTTATCAATTCTAAACCTAGTTTAATGATAATTACCCACACAGACAATAATCGGTTGACTGAGAGAGGATGATGGACACAAAACGAGAAGAGTAACCGAGGAAGTTAGCTCTTTTGATAGATGATTCAATTAGTCTATGTAAATATTGTTTAAAATGTTTAATATGAATGAAAAATACAATTATTTGTCAATAATCTATCTGAAACCATTCCAACCAACCAACCTAAAAAACCATGCATTGCTCAGCACTACGTCTCCAGAGCGTCAAGATATTCAATTTGATGTGGGTTTGACCAATGTTTTTGAAGATGACTAGTTAGGATGAACAAGGTAATTTAGTAGCGGTCAGAAGGAAGTATTTCTCCATGTGAAAATGTATTCATGAATTTCTGCTTCTTTTGATGATTTTAGCTGCCGTGCTCGCAGTCTTGGCTCTGCTTTTTTGCTTATCATTGGAAGAACTTGACATTTGACAAATTCCAAGAGAGGAAACTGATTAAACCGTGAAAAGCTTAATCCTTCCCATTATCTTGCATGCTTTCATTTCATGTCAATACCCCTGAAAAACAACTGACAAAAGGGGGACCATAGAGAGCCCAGCACTGCTGTCCAGTCCTCACTTACCTGTCTGTCCACTTACCTGCCCACCCACTCCCCATTATAAATAATCACTGCTATATTTCAGGCAGCAGGTTGTGCTCCACCATCGTCATCATCATCATCATCATCATCATCATCATCATACACAGAGCAGGGAAGGATGTGTGAACTCAGGGAGGGAGGTTCAAGATCCAGGAAGGAGGGACAGGTTGACAGGTAAACCAGGGATTCTGATCTAAGTAACGTGAAGGGCAATCAAGCAAGGCCAAGGCCTCCACATCACACCCAGGCTCAGTGCTCAGGCTCAGTGCTCAGGCTCAGTGCTCAGGCTCAGTGCTCAGGCTCAGTGCTCAGGCTCAGTGCTCGGGTTCAGTGCTCAGTGCTCAGGCTCAGTGCTCAGGTTCAGTGCTCAGGATCAGCCCCAGAGGCTAGGTGCTCTGCAGCAGGCGCCATCATTCACAGCAGGCCCAATGCAACAGGCCCATAGGAGCAGTCCTACAGGAGGACTAGTAACAGTGAAGGGAACGGGGAGGGAATCTACTGGACATGCACAAACCATTAAAGGGTGAGAGGGGGGATGGGATTCTGAATCAACTTCACCACATACCTCTTTGCCCTGCAGGGAGTGAACATCACCAATCATATGGACAGTGAAAACACAGGGAGATGTACAGGACAATAATAGTATTGTATCTACAGTCGTTTTTTTCAACAAAGGGTTTCTGAATGGGTGAACACTTCTTAGACAGTGGAAGGGAGGGACAGCAGAAAGATGGAAGAGGAGAAGGGGAATGCCCTCAATGTTCAAAGAGTGTCAACTGTGATTTGAAACCCAACTTAAAGCTAGATGGAGGAAGGAGAGGAGAGACACATTTATGGTGGAGTTTGAGATTCAATTAAGCCTTAAAATAACCAAACAGAGCATCATCTCACCTTAACATGCTGCTAGAGAGAAAGATACTGGTAATTATGGCCCAATGGACATGCTCCATGATCAAAGGGATGTTCATCTACAGTCTAGCAGTGCTTAACAGAGTCAACATGTCTGCGGACATCCCAGCACCGACACACAACACCCACCCATCTCTCTCTCAAGTGTATTTACCTCAGCCTGAAAGCCCTAAGTACATCCCTAGGCTCTGTGCAGGCCAACATGCGATATATAGGGAGAGGAGGTTTGTGATGGGACTGAAAAGAAAGATAAATAATTATACTGTACCGATTGATCTCCAGAACTTGTGACTGCAGCCTGTCAAGCATATGTCAGAGAGATAGAATAAATCTGCTTATCTGCATTAATTGTATGGATCATAAAGGATCTCCTCTAGATCTTGTTTACATGCTTGTCATGCTTTAACATTGGTTTCTTATACTTTTAGGCAATTACAGAACAAAAGGAAAAGCTATTTAGTGTGAACTACTTTATGTTTGGGTTTCACAGCTAACGTAGTGAATGAGCATGCTTCACAGTCCAGTGTGACTAGGAGAAGCTAGCCTACATCACAACAACCTATACTGTTCTGTCCTCATCTGGACACATTACGTTTCAATTCAGAAGGCATTGCCATCTTTCAAGGCAACAAATATTACATTGCACCCCCGAGGTAAAAATTAAGAACAAGTGGGGATGTGAACTGCACACTTGAGCACTCCTTAACTTAAAAATGACACTTCTGGTTGTGGACACAGATTATGTCCTAATCAGGGTATCCACTGTAGCTGTGTGTAATGGTACATATTTTCATATTTAAAGTTACCCATGCACAAAGACAGCGTTGTATTTCTAAATAAATAAAGGTGTCAGGAAAGAATAGACTAGCCCGTGGAGAACATGTTGTAGGGGGGTAAAGAAGTGCGATAAAGAGAAGGATGAGAGGAGGACAGGAGGAGGAGAGGAGGTGTTACCCACTCACCTCTGCGTGGTGCTCCTGGTTCTGCTGGAGGACCTCTATGACTAGCTCAGCCAGGCGAATAGTGTCCTCCAGTTTTTTGGCGGGCGTGACTAACCGGCCTACGTTCTCTGGAGTAGAAGGACGAGGGGGGTGAGGAGGGGGTCAGTTAGGCAGAGAGGGGTAGCTAGCAGCATCTGTTAGAATGGTGTTTGCCACCTACATTGTTAACTCCAGAATTGGCTGAACTGAAAGACATAAGTGCTCGGTTTTGGGTTTGCCTTCTTACACACAGACCAGACAGGATATGAGGATGAGCTGTAATGGCAACGTGGATGGGCTGTAATGTGGTTTCTATTACATGCATGGGAACCCGTGCCAGTGCATACGTATGTGGTGACACAGTGAGACGAGATGGACCGACTAAATCCATCCCATGAAAAACACAAAAGCATTACTGTTCTCGTCATGCAAATTGTCCTTCCGCTCTTAATGCTTTTGCTGCCTGGGCTTTTCAGTGCATTTTAACAAATCTTTTTTTCAAATATATACTGTTGGCTAACATAAAATGAGTTTGGACAATCAAATGTGGTGAAATTAGGTATTCAGAACATTAACAATAATGAGGAAAAATGAGCAAAACATCGGGACATTTAATAAGACAGCTAAAATTAATTTGAAAGAATAAGGACACGTAACATTTATGACTTAGGGACTGTTCCATGTTAATACTAGATAATTATTATTTTCACATTTTTCATATCTGTCTAAATGACAAATGATTATTCAGTATATCCTATTTAATTGAATGTAATTTTAGGCACATAATGCATTCTAGGGTATGCAGTATCTGTTCTACGACCGGTTATACCTATGCATGCTAATAGGACCCTGAATACAAATTGTATTTCACAAGGCTGACAAGAGACCATGCGTTGCCAGAAGAATGTCAGGGGACTCCTGGCAGAGCCTTTACGTAGGTCTACAGCTCTTAAACTCAAGTATTATGAGTAGAATGATAATGTAGTGATTATCATACTCAAATGTACCATACTTTATCCATATCCAATGTGTTTAACTGTTTTATGAAATATCCAAATATTTCATCTGAGAATGGAGCCATTATTTGCGTAGAATGTTCCAGATTCAGTGTTGTACACCAGTGGTACACACAACGTTTTCCTCAGTGTGTGTTTGAATACACTGAGGCAAACTCATTTTGAATTATTTCTCTCAACACATTGGAGATGCTACCTTCTACAAGCATATTTGTGAGAGACTGCTTTCCTTTCAGTTTCAGTTAAGTTCTGTGTATTCTATATACTATATAATATCAGATCAATGACTGAGAAATAATATCATGAATTGAAACAATTTGTGTCAAAATTTAGTCAATTCATGAACTGAGCTCAATTCAATTTCCTGAATGACTAGAAGTGGTAGAAATTCCCTGGTAGCTTGTTATAAAGTGATACAATCTCTGCACAAATATTGCTGCACTAAATGTTGGCATGCCAGGACATGAGTGGGACTTTTAGAGGGATTGGGTTTAAAATGTGTATGTTGTTACATGATGCATGTGTATATTTCAGAATGCTTTCTTCGTGTCTGTGCCTGTGTGTGTGCATGCAGATGCCCAATCGCCCAGTGTGTGTGTGTGTGTGTGTGTGTGTGTGTGTGTGTGTCTGTGGTAGCTGTGTAGCTGTGTACGGAGCTAAGCTAAAAGTCCAACAGGGCTTCACCTGGATCATTTGGATCCGGCTTTTTATCTTTCTCAACTTGAAGGAGAAGGAGAGAAAAAAAAGAGAAAAGAGGAGATTTTTAGGATTATAACACACTATAATAATTATTTAAATAAAAATTTTACTCTTTACTCTTCTCCATCTGACCCTTGACCTTTAGAGAGAACTCTGGAAAGTTCCCAGAACTCGGCAAGAGTGGATTACGTAGCTAGTTGACAGAACTCTGCAGGAGTGGATTACGTAGCTAGTTGACAGAACTCTGCAGGAGTGGATTACGTAGCTAGTTGACAGACATATATAACTGACAAAACTCAACAGATTTAGAGTTAGGTACAGACACGCTGAAATGTTGAGACATTAGCCTGAGAAAAGTCAAAAGTAAAGAAGCAACAACAACAGGATGTAATAAACAGTCACAGACAGACACAGCTTTATAGACTGTTGTAAACTTAGACATAAGACAAACGACAGCTGCTCCAACCAAAGACAGGACACACTGACCGGCGGTGGAGTCGAGTTGAGTTAAAACACATATTATAGGAACTCTGTATGCGTACACCAGATAATTTCTGTCCTCCTGGCATTGGAGCTCCCTGTCTGCAGCTCCTGATCTGCTCTACTGCCTCCCTCTCTGGGTGTCTCTGTCTCTGCCAGTGACATTGCATCATACCTGTCTGTCCCAGTGCACAGCGGAGCAGGGCGAGCGCACCACTCACTGACACATGATCAGACGACTGAAGGAGAACACAGAAGCAAAGTAAAAAATGCATTCAAGTCACATGGGCGGGCATGGGCGTGTGTCCAACCAAAATAAAGAAGCTTACAGACCAGACCAACAGATCATTCAGGTTGGTCACAAACATAATGGGACACTGTCAATCCCTGATGGCGGGACCCCTGCAGAGTCTCTCCAGACAGACCTCCACAGACCAGACGGACTCTCTCTCCCCACTCGCTTTCACAGACATGAGCGACAGATAACAAAGTGAAGAGGAGGAAGGAGAACTGGACATTGCTGAGGGGAGCGAGCGAGGGAGGAGGAGGGGGTAATGTGGCGAAAGAGGGAGGAGACACGGGGGGGAGGATGAGGCAGGTACTCACGGATGGTTAAATCCATCACTTGTGACGCCAAGCAGAAGACAGGGTGTTCAAACATTTCCCTCTTTCTTCCTACAAAAGAGGAGGATTAGGGCATGCAAGAGGCTGGGGTCAAAGGTTAGGGTGAGAAGTTAAATGTCAGAGGAGATGGGAAGGCAGAGAACCGTCATTGGTCATATTCATTAAGGCAAATTGTAGCAAAGTATTTAACAAAATAAGGGAAAAAATGCTTTGCCGATGTACATGACCAGGAAGCTATTTGCTTGCCTGACGACTCAGACTGAAATATTCTGCTGTACTCCAAGTTCATTAAATCTTTCAGTTGTTTATTTGATGCCAAAGTGAGTGTTTATTTTCTAACTGTTGCTTGACCCACATGGTTCTCCAACAGCTCACTCGTTTCTGACCAATCAGAAAGGACATGTGGTTTTAGTGATCTTAAAATAATCTTGGACGTACTCAGATTCAGACTTCTACTGGAAATGTAACTAACCTGCATGAGTGTACCATAGCTTTTTGCCAAAACACAGAGTTCGGGTTGCCAAGCAAGTTATTTGCAGTTGAAGTACTTCATTATTTTCTTTCTTTGTGCCTTAATGAACACACCATGATGAGTATTGGGTTGGGGCTGATGATGATGGGGTTCAATAACGAGTGTTTCACCACTACATTTCTTTAAAGACACCATAATACATCTATTGTATCCACATCACCACATGGACAAAGGAAGAGGTATTCCTCTAAAATCTTTACGATAGTAAGGAATAAACACCTTAGTATCACTGCAGCCATAGGTACAGTATGTCTCATTGGCTGTATACTACACAATAGAGGAACATGTTGGCATGCATGGCAATGTAAGCACTGCATATGACTTCGAAAGAAACCGAAGTGGTGCGTTGCGAGGGGTGGTTTTAAAAGCTTAGTGATGAGATGTAGTGGCTACTCCACGCCTAGAAGAACCAAACCTCTCCATAATGCCTGCACATGCAGTTGACAGATGCTGGGTTGTCTGTATCCAAACCCAGCATTCTTTTTCATTGGCTTTTAAACCACATATCACTGAAGAGCGAGGTGATAAATGTGGCTAAACCAATAAGAAGAGAGAGTGAGGATGATTAGGGGAAAAAGGGAAGAAAAGAAACAGGAAGAAGAAGAGGAAAGGGACAGGTAGGGTGGGGCAAAGCAGAAATAGAGGGGCGGAGGACCATGTCTTAGATTAGAGGCCCTGGGGTAAAGATACTGTCAGAAGGACATTTTGGGTCAGGGAGGGTGGCTTATCTTCAGGGAAGATATTCCATACTATTTACCTAGAATAATATATACTCCACATCTATGCTGTTGAATCACCACCTGCCAGAGGCCAAACCTCAAGGTACAGGCCAACACATCAACAGGTTTTAATCCAAATTGTTTTGGATTTGAATGCATTTTTACTCACGACAGCTCAACAAAAAGCCAACTTCACCTACAGTACAGTACAGTACCCCACAGCTAAAGCAACCAGCCTGAAACAAAGGGGAGTGTTAATTGACTGAGTGGCAAACAAATGACAAGCAATTTGGCAAAAAAACACTAAGTTACTGATCTTGAATATAACTTGGGACAAAAAATTCTCCAAGTGATTGACAAAAGAGCGAAAGGGTTGACATGCCTGTTTCACATAAGCAACACCAGAATGACAAAAACATCACAAAAGTACTAAAACGCCTACAGTAGTAAACCATCATCTGAACATAAATTACAGGTTTCAATGTAACAACCATCCTTTATTTACTATCAGAGTTAATACCTAATATTGTATATTAATGGTGATGGCTAGTTACCTTCAATTTTAGCGTATTCTGTGATTTTAGCGTAGTTTAGCTGAGCTGCCTGCTCCAGACATTTACGGATGACTCCCTTTACTTCCTCTTGTGGGACAGGAGTCACGATGTCCTTCATCAACACCTGAGGAGAAAAAATAGGTCAGCATAAGACTTTCATTTGAAGTCCATTAAAATTGAAGTTTTCATTTTCAATTTTATTTTTCCGGCGTCTATGAGCTTATATGATGAATGAGATCTGAATCATTCATGAACTGCAAAGTTTCAGCAAAATGAGAAAAATCCTAGTCATGAATTTACAAACCCTTTCCAGTAAAGACAGAGTGGCCTTCAGTGCTCCCTCTGGACGGCCGAATGGGAAGCAATATCTATCAGAAGACAAGCAAGTAGAATCACAATGAAATAAAACTCTCTTGGGACAAGGATAACACTGGTGAACAGAACAGTAGAATAGTATATTCTGAGGCTGGATTGATGGATACCCAGCAGGCAACAGCAGTCACCTGAAGTTAGTGATCTGGTGTTCCAGAATCACACGCAACCGCTCTTTGATTTCTTCAAAGCGCTCCTTCTCATCCACCTTCACAGTTCCCAGTCCATCAGGCCTGTGTGTGACATCATAGAGTAAAACCGCAAACACAACATTGGGCTTGAGAATCACACAGTTCTTCGAATGTAAAAATAAACCAACAATACAATAGTTTGCACCGAAACAATGGCATCATTTGGTTCACCATGTTTATCTCTGCCTGAGTGAGTGAGAAAGCATAATTGTTCAGCATCTTCACCAACATATAATGTTTTTTCTTTCACAATGTCTTACCTTAAGGGCTCTTGGACAAGTTGCAATTTGGAATCCCTTTTTTTTCTAAACCTCATCATTTTGCTTGCCGGTTTAGAGACCGTAGTCCCTGGTTCTAGGGTCTGGGGTCTGCTACGGGCCCAGGGGCCCTCACAACACATCAGAGGCCCCAAGTAACTGCTGCCCTCTCTGACTTTATAAGGATGCATGGGAGGATGAGCAACATGGACACAATGAGACTAAATAAGGCAACAAAGAAAAGGAAGGAAAAGAAAAGAAAGAGAATACGCTGGAAACCAATGCACACGTAACGGAAGAATACAGACAATATGATAAAATGATAACAAAAAGAACATCAAAATCATAAAAAATCATAACAAACTCATGTGGAACAACATGGAACTATAAAGCAACGGGACAAGATGCGTGTGACGAATCTGGCCATTCTCTCATCTCACTATGATCAGCTGTGCTGTCCCACTTGCTCTTCTAGTTTAATCAAAGATGTATCTGAAATTAGAAGTCTCTCTTTTAAAAACCTATGGTTGTGAGTTAGAACAATGAACTGGCAATGAGGTAGCCGTGTCTCAGACTTGGAAGACCAACTGTAGGCTTTGAACCGTGCATGCCTTCAGCTAATGTTAACAGAGAATGTCACTGCTTTACATATAAGACAATTCCTCACACGGATAGCAAACAGTAATACTAGATTGGGTTCTTTTTAAACAACTGTTACAAACAACCGTTGCTAACTTTAGCCACAAAAAAAATCAATTAAGTTTTCATGTTTTGTCTAGTTGCATAATCACCAAGTAAAATATGGATATGATTTCAGGTCATTTTGAGATGGATTGTACATTTTTGAAATTCTCTTTGATTGTCCCAGACGAGGTGGGTGTTCAAATGGGTGTAGATGTTACCTGTTTCCGTGTACATGGGAGGCACAGAAAGCAAAGCTGTAGTGAAGCAGAGTGGGGTCGATCATGGCTCCTCTGTCCGCCCTTTCCAGCAGGTCACCTAGGTAACAGAGGTGTCTATGACACCCTCGCACGCCGTTCCTGGCACAGTACTCATCCAGGACAAACACCTGGCCTGGACTGAACCATCCCTACACA
>JACXGJ010009001.1:11897-25527 GCA_016801105.1 Esox niger
GATGGAGGGGTTATCAGTTTAGATGATCAAAGCAGTAAGCCTGGGCTGAACCATCCCTACACATTACAAGACATGGAAGGGGCTATCAGTTTAGATGATCAAAGCAGTAGGCCTGGGCTGAACCATCCCTACACATTACAAGAGATGGAGGGGTTATCAGTTTAGATGATCAAAGCAGTAAGCCTGGGCTGAACCATCCCTACACATTACAAGACATGGAAGGGGCTATCAGTTTAGATGATCAAAGCAGTAGGCCTGGGCTGAACCATCCCTACACATTACAAGAGATGGAGGGGTTATCAGTTTAGATAATCACAGCAATAGGCCTGGGCTGAACCATACCAACACATTACACCTGGGGGCATTTAACATTGTAGATCAGAGTGTTACTTTTTTGATCAATCAAAATCAACTGTGTCAAACCAAACCATGACTTTGGAACTTGGAGCCAACCAGTGAGTGTCTCATCACATTAACACCACCTAATGTACGGCTGCAGGAACATATTACACCAAAACAGCGCCTTGTAATACCAGGAATATTTCTGTTCCACTATATGTATGTTGACCACCACTCACCAGGCAGCAGAAAGTGTCATTGAGCCTGTGGTCCAATGTGAGCCTCTGGACGATCTCAAACAGGGAGGCGTGGTCAAAGCTACAGGGGTTAGCTGAAATGAATTCATCCATGCCGTGTTTCTGAGCTCTGTCTGCGTCTGTGTGTCCAACCAGCCAGTGTGCACAGGGAAAGGGACAGGATTCAGAGGAAGCGGGTGTCAGAGAGGTTCAGAGGAATAATATGTCAAATCTCTCTACCTCACCACAACACACAACACTGGGCTTCTCTTACTGGGACAGCTACAGCAAATTATAAACACTTACAGTTTAACATTGTCAACTTGCATCATATCTGACAGAGTCAATGTAACGGATCTGGATTGTGTAATAAGGTGCTACTGATGTGAATCTGTAGCTAAGCTCAACGGAACCAGCAGTTGATTGTGTAATTGAATATATATGTTTAAAAATAAAATAAAATAGGTGTATATATATTTATATATATATATATATATATATATATATACATATATATATATATGTACATACATACATATATGCCAGTTTGTCTGCATGTTTGGCTCTATAAGTTGTTAATAAAAAATCCCAAACATTTATTGATAAAGTTAGAGGCTATTATCATTTATAATATGTATTCAATAGATTCTGCCATTCACAACTGACTGGTGAATGTTACTTGAACATCATTTGAAAGTCCCCAACAAATGATGGTTTGTGTGCTTAGAAAAACTAAAAACATTAACGTAAAGAGCAGTGTTTTTAATTCTTTTGATTTAGGTTGGCTAGCAAACATTAGCAAAAACATTCTGGGAGTTGGTCGAGTAACGTGTACTCAGGTTGGGTCAATTATTTGTGTAAAAGTATTACATTTGTGCGGTATGAATGTAGATCTAAAGGACAGATTACCACAAGAAATGCCAGGAAACACTAGCATGTACATATGATACATTCTTCCGATACAGAAATACATGTGTGTCTGTCATGAAAATGATGGTGGTATACATGTAACTAGAAAACCCTAATTGAATAAAAACATACAAGAGAAGCCCAAAAGCAGAAAATGTCATGTAAGTACCTGATTAAAAATGAGACATGCCAACATACTGTATCAATTTCCCAGTACTAAATATTGTGAAAAGCTCTCAAACTATCTTTGATGAGACGATGTGCATGAAGAGCAGAACTTAATAGAGAGATGAAGGTTGATCCAGATGTACATGTTCTACTTGAGGTGGCTGCGAGACAGCTGTCATGTCCAATTGGGTGACATTGAAAAGAGTGAGGATGAAGTGAGGAAGGCAGGGAACGTGAATTAGAGGTGGGCTGTTCTGGGCGAGGCTTGTCTGGGTCAGTGGGGCTTCTATAGCAACATTGTCAACTACATTTACATTTGTAATCCCTATGTTCAAAGACAGGGAGAGATTAAGGGGAGATAAAGGGCTAAAGCAGAGGATGTGACAGCTACTGTATATGTCCAATGGTATTTATAAAAGGTGTTCTATAGAAACAAGTGGACTAGGCCAAAACACAATGTATCGCTGGTTTCACAAAAGGACTGGGGGAAAAAAACGCTTAAATACAGACGTTACAAAGGAGAAAGGGATGACCTAAGGGTAGGAGTAGTAATGGATGAGTAAAGAATACATGAGGGGTGAGAGACAGCAAAGACCGTATAAGGGTGACATAGAATGAAAGTTGTAGGGGGACATAGAGTTCAAATGTGAGGGGTGAGAGGAGAGAAAGATAGAAGTGGGGAAGGTGAGCTATAGCAGTAGGGCTGTGAGCGTATCGGGGCAGTAGGGAATGAGGAGGGTAAGAAAACGTTTGCAGGGGCAGAGTGAAGATGTCCGACGTGTGGTAGAAAGTGCTTGAAGGTGAGTGGGGGAAGAGGGGGAAAACACTTCAGTTTGTTTTGAATGAGGAAATGGAGTTGGATTTTGGAATAATAATCCTGTAGACTATATGAACTATGGAGGGATATTGTCAGAATTTGTGAGTTCTTATCAGTGATGATGTCATCATCTAAAGGCAGAATGATTGTTAAGACCTGACTGATTTTTCATACTGAATAAATACAAATACTGCAATTAAGAAGTAACAAGCATAATGCTATCACATGCTGTTGAACATTGTGACTTTTCATTGGACTTTCAAAATGTTATGTCATGCATCAGCAGATAAATTTTTTCAACATTTGAATTCAATATTTTTGGCATTCCTTTTTCTCTTAGCATTTGCAAGTTGACAATACTTGAATATGTTGCAGTGTACTCATGACCTCTACAGAACACAACTAACAGGCATACCAACTACTGGAGGATCTCTAAGAGGGTAGCAATACAATTTGGTGCAAGTACATGGGTATATAGCATTAAATCAACAGACGCGGAACTAGATCATTCGCTAGGAGATGGCAGGGGTAAAATGACAATAACAATTTTTATAATTCCTTCAACGGAATAATGGACACATGACACAGGTGTTCCCCTGTTCAGGCAATCAAAGGGCAATCAAAAGAAACCAAAATGAGATCTGTTCCCTCCTAGAGGTGTTAAAGGGGTCTGGTTGATGTCTTCATCCGGAGTATTGTATGGTAAGGAGGGGTGGCATTGACTACTCCTTGTCATTAGCATTCAGAATACTCCGCATACATATTTGCCAACTCTCATGAACAGAGGATAAAAGAAAATAACTAAAAGAAAATGAGCCTTCAGATGTAAAGCACAAATCAGGACAGTGGATTAGTTGACCCTTTCTAAAGGGTCCAAATGAATATCGCCTAAAATATCCGACATGCTCTACTCTATGATTTCAAAATTATATAATATCTTTTTTGTGATCTGAAAAATTGTTTAAAGATTTTTAAACAAACCAAGCTCGATTACAAGCTCCAACACACCTTCCCTAAAAAGGAAAATAATATGACTGTTCTCTTATTTTTTCCGAAAATTCAAATGCACTACTTTTGTTTATCTAAAATAGATATAAAATGTTTATAACCGGTAATGGGTTCACAACTTAATAAAAAGCTGTTGAGTGGGTATTTGCTGATGGCATTTAGGCCACCTCTCTGCTTTACTCAGAAGGATCCTCGAACACCAACATTAAGGAGAGAAGGCAATTATGCAAAACAAATCATAGAAATCATAATATAAACCAGAATCATTACTGAGCCAAATTATACCACTAAGAATCAAATACATGCATCCTAAACTGTCATGAAGGGAAGCTTACTGCTACTTCAAATCTCAAATTGATGAGAAATCCAAAATAAAAACGCTATCTATTTATATCTAAATACATGAAGCGAGGGGACTCAAGAATAGGAGGACAGGGAAAGAGGTGAGAAAGCACGTTGCATATGTCAGATAATCGTCAGGGATTATCTGAGCTGTGCCGGCTTATGGGAGCACTTACCCTTAAGTCCAGCTAGAAGACAGCAGGGTAAGAAGGGACAAACCAGAATAACATAAAGACTAGCAACAAGGCTGGAGGACAGCAAACACGAGACCCTGACCTAGGAGTTGCAATACTCAAGACGGGTAACAAGCAAAGCATGAGGAAGAAAGAAAACGACTAAAAAACAACTACAACAACCTGTACCAACAACGAGAGATAGAGAAAGAGGAAGCGAGAGAGAGAGAGGAAGACAGCGAGAGTGAGAGAGAGACCGTTGGAGAGAAAGGGAGAGAGAGTCGGTATGTGATGGTGTATTGAACGTATGTTCGTAGCTGTGTGAGTTGCAGAGAGTGAAGGAGAGAAAAAGAAAGACCGAAATAGTGAGTGAAAGGGAGACGGAGAAGGAGAGAAAGAAAAGTGAGACACATAAGAGAGCAAGAATTTAAGGGTTTTCATCACTCTGCTGCATTTGATTTAGTCTGGATTCTGATCTATTTCTAGATAGTTGTTTACAAAACCACATACTTACTCGTGATCAACACAATATCATTTCAATATCATTCACCTTTTTCAGGCTTATTCTAGAGGAGCCCTGGCCCAAACACTTACCTCAGTCCAACCAACTCATTATGTTTGTACTATGATTATATGCAAATGATGTCGGTGTCTTAAAAATCTATGAAGGCACTGGTTAGCAAACACGACAGTGTTTACAGGACAAATAGATGATGATCCACATGTCTAACCCAATCGGAATACACCTTACATATGCATCTAAAGATATATTAAACGAGTAGTTGATTTTTATATGGATGTCAAACTGTCTATTTAAAGTAAAGTGATTTGGTCTGATAATTAGTAAACTCATAGTTTCTCTGGTAAGCATTGGAATCAGCATGGCAGGCAGACCGACACAAGAAAATCTCAATAGCAGAGAGTCTCTTTTCTCATTTGAATTCATCCTTTAGAAGTAGTAATCTATCAGCTCCGCATTAACAAAACTTAACAGTCTCCAATCATTCCAAATGATTTGCTCCAGAACCTTCATAGCATTCTAGAATCAGATAAATGTTTCTGCAGCGGAGCTCTGAGAAGAGAGAGAAGAGAGAGATAGAGAAAGAGGGGGTGAGAAATGGGGCGGTGTGGGGTATGTTATGACCCCTGTGCCATTCAAGACCACCAGGGTGGGGTGAAACATGTACACTTGGTGAGGCACAGTGTTTCACAGAGGAGGGGGTGGTACCACTGTGAGGGAGCATTGAATGGCATCAGAATGGCTTGTCTTATTTAGAGGAGGTACCCAACTGACCACAGGAACGATCACAAACTGGACAAAGAAACCAAACGAGACCACAAAGAGATTCTATGTTTATAGACTCTATTGATATACATTGTTGAAAACTACAGATTTTTAAGTGTGATTTGTAAACAAAATGGATTTTAAGGGTGAAAAAAATTGTCATTCCATGTTTTTGTCATGTATATATACAAAAGCCCTAAAGCCCAAGACAGTAACATTGTTTTGGGCCCAGGGACTAAGTTAATCTCATTTGAATAACTTAGTATCTTGTTTGAATGACTTAGTATCTTGTTTTAAATTCTTTTTTTCTGCCGGACCGCAAAAGTGGAACTGGCCAAGAAGAGAGAATGTCTCTTAATGAGTAAGTGAGTGAGTGAGTGACTGACTGAGTACCCCTTGTTAAAGAGCGTAGTGATTAGAGAAGCTGATCTGTAAGCTGTAGGTCCTGCGTTCGTTTCTCCTCACAGGCGAAGCGAAGTACGCATTATGAATTATTCCGTATAAACAAAAACTTTGCTGGCTAAAACTTTCAGTATATACATTAGAGAAAGCCTGAAGTAAAACAATTTACGCTTAAATTGCAACTGTTTCTGGTGATTTTTGAGGTACGCTTCCGTGCTTATATTTTGGGTCAGTAAAGACAAGGATATGTGCTGGCTAAAACACAAGCCTGAAGTAAAACAATTTACGCTTAAATTGCAACTGTTTCTGATGATTTTTGAGGTACGCTTCCGTGCTTGTGTTTTGAGTCAGTAAAGACAAGGATATGTGCTGGCTAAAACATACAGTAGTTACGTTATAGTAAGCCTTAACTAAAACTGATTACGGTAATAAGTTAACCTTCAGTCTCGCTAGCAATTGCTAAATTCTTATGATTTTTCCTAGGATGTTAATAGATACTAGTATGCCTATTTCTGGCTAATACGCTGCTAAAACAGCCAGTGGCAAAAGCCATTCAGTTCATAGACACTATGGTCAAGGTAAACTTAATAAGAAATTTTAATTAGTTTAACACAATTCTCAATGGTCTTGCGAATGCTGAAACGTGCAATGCCATAGCATTGTGGTTAAAGAGAGTGCCTCTCACGTGGAAGACTTGAATTTGAATCAGTTGAAAGCAATGACTTTTATTCATTTTATTTGTGGGATGCAATAAAACTTTACGGTTATACAGTATTGTGACTATTTCTGGTAGATTCCATGATTCTCTAGTTTTTTCACTGGATAAAACCAGTATATCAGTATATCACCTTTATTAAAAGTCATCAATGTCATTCACGGACGAAAAAAGTATATTGTTATGTCATGAAAAAAATTATGTTTTAATTCCACGAAAGGAATTTGCTTTGGCAGACTCGCTTGCAATTGCTCAATTCTTATGAGTAATCCAGTAAATTAGTAGATACTGGTAAAGCCTATTACTGGATAATATGCTGTTAAAACTGGCAGTGGCAAACGCCATACAGTTCATAGACGCTATTTGTGGTGGAAGTAAACTTAGTAAGAAACGTCAGTCAGTTTAAAAGTATCAATTTAATTTACAAATCACCAATCACCAAGCTTTTAAAACAGCCAGGGGCAAAAGAGCAATTTGCAGGGTAGACGCAAGAGGCTATACTGACACCCATCAAATGTGCCACTCGGTGTTGTAGTGGGTTAATGACACAGCTTTCCACCTGGGTTCAAGTCTCGGGAGGGTGAGACTTTCTATTACGGGACGGCTGAACTTGCCTGAGTTCCTGTTTTTACTAATAATCGTTTTTTTGATAAGTCATTCAGACGGGATACTCAGTCGTTCAAATGAGATACTACATTGTTCAAACAAGATTATGATTAATAGGTCTAATAAGGCTATGTAATGGTTGCTACAGCACATCGTTTTTTGATTCCGTCCTCTGATGGGCCTATAATTGTTCATTAATAATTCTTTGAAACCATAAAGCAAGGCTACCTTTAAACTCCAAAGCCTTACGTTAGAACAGTGAGCAATCGGCTGAATGGTGGCACGTTGGCGTGAGGTGACGGCGCATCAAGGGTGCCATGACATTATACTCAAATGATAAAACATTGTATGCAATACAAAGCAGGATTGTCCCATTAATATTCAATCCAAGCAAAGTTAAAACAAATAAACGTTTTAATGAGGTAGTCTTGTTTAAGTGCTTTTAAAAAAGAAATATTAAGTTGTTCAAACAAGATATACTTAATCTTTGGGCCCAAAAAATATTTATGGCCTTGGGCGTCAGGGCCTCTGTATAAATACATTGTGCAATACCTATATTAATGTTTTTGTTGTTGAATAGTTTTCACATTGCCACAGTTATTACAATGCCAATGCTATAAAAGAGAAATAAAAAATCTTTCTACAACCCATTTACGGTTTGCACATAAGAATAATCCTGAACATAACTAAATAAGGTGAAGAAATAATACAAACCAAAATACATTATCATGTTTGGTTTTGAATAGCAGGATCTATTATTGTGATATGCTCTTCAGTAGTTATCCTGGGTAACTGGAATACAGTAACGTTCTCACCTTATTGAAACAATGATTTTCAGCTAATTCTTTAACATTACAAAACATGTTGGCTACTAAAGGGAACTTATCTCCCAAGTTAGATTCAAGGTTTCAGTGTGTCAGTTAGGTTAGGTCTAACACGTAAAAAATACTATGTGCATTAAAACAATTGATGTCATGTTAATAGAGCTGGTTAAATTCACCTAGTCCTATTGTCCACTGTGAAACTGTGATTCGGTGTGTGTTTAAAAATAGCGACAGGGGACACAGAAGAGAGGGTTACAACAGGCAGCAGTAGTTAGGTACGTGTGTAAATGTCACACCCCTACATACAGTCTTACCTTAACTTTGCTACTGTACAGTATTTGGCCAGTGTGGATTGGTAGGCTGCATTAAGCTGCTAGTACAGTAACAGGTAGAGGGAGAGGTTAACAGAAACCTGACTGTGACAGGGCTAAGGTGCGAAAGGACGCGGGAATCATCGCTCGCTGTCACCACAGTTGCTTTCCACCTCACAACCGGCTCCAGTCTGAGGTGTTCAGGCAATTCTCCCAGACACCTCAGACGTGTCACAAAAACAACACTTACGTACACTGTTAAAGCCGAATGCTATAAAAGGATTTAGAAGATCATTCCAAAGGCTAACAGGTTCACCGCTTAATGACTCACAATCTAATCATCAATCTTTGGTGGTCTAACCTTGATTTTATGTAATGGGCCGTCTGTCAATCATTCGTTTGTCAGCACGGTTGATGTTTATATAGGGAGAGAGTAGAGAAGACGGATGGCGAAGAGAGAGATATATGGAGCTGCGTCTTAAACGTCATGTGTGACTGGTTGGTGACGATGAGTGGAGGATGCTGGGCACTTTGTGATACAGCGACGAGAGGGGCAAACCTGCGGCACGTGTGTGTTTGCGTGTGTGGCGGCGCAAATGTTTGTTCTGAATAGAAAGATGTTTAAAAGACTCTGTGGCTGCAGTGTGGCGTGGGTAAAGAGACGCATGGTGAAACGTAATGGGTGAGAGCTGTCTCTGGATTCGAGAGGGATGAAACTTGAAACTGCCTTCTGATTGGCTGCTCTGAAGCTGCGGCACTGCATTGGTTAACTTACAGAACTGGGAGATGGGTGCATCCATCTGCGCAGCGGAGCCCCCCTTGGAGTTGAGTTTCTGGACCTGGGTGGGGGGCACAGGCTTATGGGACTGACCGGTGGCCCGGTACATGGCCTGGACCCAGAGGATGCGGTCTTGCTCATCATCGCTGGCAAATATCACAGTGTCACCCTCCTTCACGGCATTGAAGAACGCCCTTCCCCCATCCAGACCTAGAAAAAGAGAAGAGGGTGCCTGTTTAGTGTGTGTGTGTGTGTGTGTGTGTGTGTGTGTGTGTGTGTGTGCTTCTAACCTAACAAAAATATGGGGACAAAAATATCGTCAAACTGTGGATAAATCAGAATAAAATAACTTTGCTTATCTCCAATTAGGAAAAATGCAGTTTTTGGGCTTAACTGTTTAGGGCAAAAGTTACAAAAATAGGGTTAGGGTTAGAAATAAGGTTAGACATTTGGTTAGGTTTAGGGTTCAGGTTAAGCATTAGGGCTACATCTTGTGATAAAAATTACATTTAGGCTTGGGGTTAGGAGAAGTAACAGTTTAAATCGCTGTCTGTATGTGTGTGTCTGGGTGTCTACCTGGCTGAGGGTCAGTATAGTCTACAGTGTAACCATCCAGCTGTAGCAGTTCCTGTGGCTCAGACTTCTTCTCTCTGTAGCTACACATGGCAAATGTGTACTGGCTCACCTACAACAGAGAGGACAGACATCTTACAAAACCTCACAGCATCCATCTGCGCTGAACTGCCGTGGAATATTTTAAGAAGGCAGTGAAAAAGGTCCTATATTGTGTGTAACAACGTTCCCTGTAGCCACACATTGTTTGTAATCCGTAGTGTGTGGTTTCATTTTAACAGAAATGACATCATATATAAAAAGCTGATGATGTGCCCACCTGCACCAGGACAAAGAACCGCTTCTTCCATCGCTTCCACACGTTTTTCCCAAAAGCCCACAAATACCTGCCAGAAAACAACATTTCATGTTCACAGCAATTCAGAGCAAGAGTGTACGCCCTCCTAAAAGTAAGACTTCATTTGATCACAGGTCATTATTTGACCATGTTCATGGAGTTGTGGATGACAGTGAATGAGTGAAGTAAGAGTCATTTGTGTTGTCATGGAAGCTAATGTCTATGTTGCATTCCAAAAGTAAAGCAAAGTTAAGCTTGCAGAATTACACAATGTGTCGTAAAATGTAATGCTGTAATGTCTCTGGAAAAGCAAAATCATTCGTGGGGTGTCTCAATAAATTCTAAAGGATGTGGAAACGGTTTATCAATGGCATAAAATATTTAGTATTATGATTGTGCATAACTTGAAGAGTGCTCCATGAGAAAGCTTAGAGAGGTCTTCAGCAGTACCTGCCAGCCACCACCAGAGGGTAACAGAACATTGCACAGACCGTGAATCCCCAAACCAGGCCTTTGCCCCTAATGACTAGCTCAGAGTGCCCTCCATGGTCACGTGTTACTGATGAAACTCCAGGCTGCCTTGCAAAGATTGGCAAGGGGATCAATAAACACATCAACTTCAGGACAGAGTCGTGTGTTGCAATTCAGTTGCCACTTTTAAATGGTAACACGAGAATCGAATTCAAAGTGGCAAGGCCCTCCTGTTGTTTTAAAAGGAATAAGGCCAGGTATCATTTAATCACTGAATGGTTTCAGGTCTCAAAATCAGACATAGAAGAACAAGCCTATCCATTTGGGATTCCACTTTGCACATGGAGGTTGCAGCTTTGCACTCACTGGAAGTGGCCACTGGTGGGTTTAATTAGCCCCTACATCTTAGCTATTCAAATGCTTGCGGCGCGCCATAGGAGGGCGGGGTCCCAACATAAACAAACACTGAAGACCCTTTTTATGTCTTACCGGTGTCATAAGAATGCATCTTTCTTTTTTTACTGTATGTCCTTACTGCTGTAATTCACTCTGATGTGAAGTATTCTATATGACTAACAGTAATTTAATGCGGTTTTCCTCGTTAAAAGCAGAATACTTAGTGTGTTGCGGCTTGTTTACGATATCCTAGAATGCTATGTTCTGTGACTCATCCATACTTACCCAGAATGCTTCATGTTCTGCGGTTTGTCCATGCGAATGGCCAGTTTGATCTGAAGGTTCTGGTCAGGGCAGGCCTTAGTGAGGGTCATCTTATGGAGCTCTGATGCCTTGGGACTGTTAGGGGTTGGATGAAGAACCACCTGGAGAAGACAATATTAAAGAAAAGACAAAGAGAGAGATAACGAAAATCTGACAATGACAACATCAAAGATTTTTTATACTTCAGAAGTCCTATTCAAACATATCTTGTCCTCAGATGAGCCAGGCCCAAAAACAACAAAAACCTGTCAGGATACTACAGTGGCATTGAACAGGGTAACCACGTCTTGGACATAATGAATATGAATGTGAAACCATTTACTGTTCACGTAGAAGGTGTACCGTAGAGATCTCCAGTCTACATTCATCCATCCATTCTTGAAGTTTGTTGGCCAGTCATTATTCAGCACCACGACTCAGCATTCTCACTCTAAACACTCAATTAATTTTCACGAGCTTTCATTAAATCTTAATCCTTCTCTGGCACGCTGACCCTGGTGTGCTGGTGTGCTGTGGTGCTGGTGTGCTGGTGTGCTGGTGTGCTGGGGTGCTGGTGTTGCCGGCGGCTCGGTCTGTGTGTGTGGCTGTGCAGCCCTATTTAAAAGGTGAAGCCATGCGTCCCTGACTCCGGTCCGCTCAGCTCCACCCTGTCTCCCTGAAGAGGAGGACTAATCTATCTTTGCTGTGTTAAAGAGCTTTGAGGATGCCTCGCTGCCTGGCTGGGTGACTGAATGGATGGCTGGCTGACTGGCTGGCTGACTAACTAGCCGCCTCTCAGCGGTTGCTACGGGATATCAAAGAGCCCCTGTCAAAGTCAAGGTTACTGCCACAAGGTGATGTGTTGCACCTCTCCTCCTCTGGAGTCAGACAGAGGAGGCCGACTCCCGTCCTCACACCTATAATCTCCTCCCAGTGCTGCCTCAGGCATCAACCACAAATCAACCAGGGCCCTTGAAGTGCCCTCTAGGAACTAGCAGTCAGAAGAGGCCCTTGTCGGGCCCTTTAATAACAAGCAGTCAGCCCTGGCCCATGTCGGGCCCTTCCATAACAAGCAGTCAGCCCTGGCCCATGTCGGGTCCTTTCATAACAAGCAGTCAGCCCTGGCCCATGTCGGGCCCTTCCATAACAAGCAGTCAGCCCTGGCCCTTGTCGGGCCCTTTCATAACAAGCAGTCAGCCCTGGCCCATGTCGGGCCCTTCCATAACAAGCAGTCAGCCCTGGCCCATGTCGGGCCCTTCCATAACAAGCAGTCAGCCCTGGCCCTTGTCGGTCCCTTTCATAACAAGCAGTCAGCCCTGGCCCTTGTCCCTCCCTTTCATAACAAGCAGTCAGCCCTGGCCCATGTCAGGCCCTTCCATAACAAGCAGTCAGCCCTGGCCCTTGTCGGTCCCTTTCATAACAAGCAGTCAGCCCTGGCCCATGTCAGGCCCTTCCATAACAAGCAGTCAGCCCTGGCCCATGTCAGGCCCTTCCATAACAAGCAGTCAGCCCTGGCCCATGTCAGGCCCTTTCATTACAAGTAGTCAGCCCTGGCCCTTGTCGGTCCCTTTCATAACAAGCGGTAGAGCCCTGGCCTCACAGTCGGGGCTGTCTGTCACATCGTCACATTAATGACTCCCTCTCTACTCCCAAGGAAGTACAGTGACAGGAGGAATAAAGCAGTTGATTAAGAAACATCCATATGGTTTACCTGTCTTAGAAATGCAGACTGAATATGCAACTTCGTTAAATGTCAGCCAGTCATCAAAGAGCAGAAAGGGCAGTTTGAACACCAGTATGGGACATCTGCTGTGCGTGGCACAACAGCTCTCTGTCCTCTCCGACACACCGGCAGGAAAGTGACGGCAGCAGCGCACCCCAAGGACGCACCTGTACCCCCTCACTCATTAACTGTGTTATTATGTGTTTGTTTCTAAACTGCACCCCACAGACTGTGGTTTGTTCTGCTCTCTGATGTGAGGTGCCATAACTCTGGTTGTGGGCAAAGCGAAAAGAGAACCGTTTTGATCATTATTCCTTGTTGTTGTTTTCCTTCTTTTGAGCCTCACTTTTACGAACTCGCTTCACTCCCACGTCACAGAGCGGGCGGTTGGGGATATCCCAGTTTTCAGTTTGGGAACCATTCCTAACTCAGCCCACATAGCGAACTGTACTGAATAACCACCCGGCAGTGTAGGTGAGATTGGTCGGGCTCGTGTGCCCACTGGGAGGGGTTGAAAAAGGCAACAGCACACCTCCTCAATATCACCGCCTGACTTTCAAGACAGTCTGCGCCAGAAAGGAGAGGCACAGTCAATCAAATGGGAATTATAGAATAAAACAGGACTTAAAGTGCTGGTAGTGTTGCATCATCATCATCATCATCATCATCAGTCATGTAAAATAAGGACAGACCCACGCATCAGCAGAGGGGGTAGTGTCTTCACATACCAGCTACAGAATACCTGATGTGGGCTCCGAACGAGAACACTTTGTAATTCTCATGTTATAGAATGTATCTACTAACACAGAGCTCAGTGTAGCTGACTGCGGCCACCTGGGTTTCTATTTCAACAACCAGGTGAAATGTATTGTCCAAGGTGGAGGTTTAAATCAATACAAGCACGCAAGAGAAGA
>JACXGJ010009002.1:0-25428 GCA_016801105.1 Esox niger
GGTGGATCACATTAACCAGGCAGCATTCTGCATGTCACCAGGAGGCTGTGGTGGATCACATTAACCAGGCAGCATTCTGCATGTCACCAGGAGGCCGTGGTGGATCACATTAACCAGGCAGCAATCTGTACCTCACCAGGAGGCTGTGGTGGATCACATTAACCAGTCAGTAATCTGTACCTCACTAGGAGGCTGTGGTGGATCACATTAACCAGGCAGCATTCTGCATGTCACCAGGAGGCTGTGGTGGATCACATTAACCAGGCAGCATTCTGCATGTCACCAGGAGGCCGTGGTGGATCACATTAACCAAGCAGCAATCTGTACCTCACCAGGAGGCTGTGGTGGATCACATTAACCAGTCAGTAATCTGTACCTCACCAGGAGGCTGTGGTGGATCACATTAACCAGGCAGCATTCTGCATGTCACCAGGAGGCTGTGGTGGATCACATTAACCAGGCAGCATTCTGCATGTCACCAGGAGGCTGTTGTGGATCACATTAACCAGGCAGCATTCTGCATGTCACCAGGAGGCCGTGGTGGATCACATTAACCAGGCAGCATTCTGCATGTCACCAGGAGGCTGTGGTGGTGACCCTCCACCACCTCATCTGTGTGGTCTTTCTGGGCCCTGCCAGAGGAATGTGGAGCAGTTACTAAGACACTGGATGTTTTGATTCTCTTTGCTTTCAATAGTAAAGGCTTCCACAGCTTCACTTTGGAAGTGACCATGATCCCCCCTCCAGTGTCGCCTTTAGGTGGGGAGTTAGAGTGTAGTGTTGGAGAGTCAGGGTCTTGGAATGATAGGTTCTCTCTCTCTCACTCCTCTCCTAGTTCCCAGAAATCACATGATAATTAAACCATTCCTCTTTCATTCTCTGTGGGCCTACAGCTGGCCTAAAGTCCTTTTGATAGTCCCTGCAATCTTTGGGACAGCCCACCGCTGGCCACAGCAACTTGCCTACTACGCCAAAACCACCTGTTTGATTTTCCCAGGACCAAAAAGGGTGGCCGAAGTACTTCTAGAGGTCAGGGTTCCTTAATCCTTAGTCATTCCATTTATCACTCCCTTCGCTATATTTACACATTCATTTCATCCTATCCCCCATCTACAAATATTGAGCTATAAATTAGGCAACTTTTCATTCCAACAAAGGAATGGCTAACAAATCATTTCTCTCTGACAGAGGGTTGCAGCTCTGAGTGCAACAGAGGGGGACAGCAGGATCTGGACAGAGGGTGGTAATGCCTTTATTATGAGAGCACAGGGGGGTGCAAGCTGGAACGCTGAGCGGGAACACACTGGGACAGATGGCTCTTTTCTTGTTGCCAGTGGACACCGTGTGTCCTTGTTGTAAAACACACAGGCCTTGGTATTGACCATCAGGCTTGATTTTGTCCAATCATCATAGATGTGTTTGGATGTGCAGCAGCACAGATGGCACTTGCCAGAATGGAATGCGGCCGCTGTTCAATTGTCATGAGTGTCACTGAACGGTCAGGCTTTTATCAACATTAATTCTAGGCCTGTGTACCTCTCGTACCCCCCGTCATCCCCGTCCCATGGCCCTGCCTCTCTACCTCTGTCTCCCTGCCCGTGATGCAGGCGGCTGGCCAGGGCTGAACACCTGTTGTCTGTTCCCAGGGTTTGTATGGAGGGTGGGGCTTCGTGCACATTGTTGTGGTCAGGTCACCTTACAAAGCAGCCTATACAGCGGCCGGGCAGGTGGCCTGCAACGGCCTACAAAGGCACTGGATTTCCCATGGCCTCATTATTCGAGGGTTTCAGCTTTGTTTTCGCATGGTGGCAGTTTTAACACCGGCCAGGTCGTGTTTGTAGAAAAGTCAAAGACAAAACAACACCAGGGTCACCAGAGGCAATAACAAACCAGGCACAATATGGGTGTATTGTCAGAATGCTGTAGTGGGCCCAACCCACTCACACCTGCAGCCTCACCACATCCTGGGACACACCTCAGTGTACCTGCGGCCTGGGCTGTTAGTTAGGTGGAGTGCGTGTGTGTGCGTGTGGGTGTGTGTATGTGTGTGTGGCTGTTCCCGGAAACAGGAAGGTCAGAGTGAATGGCAGATGATAATGCGTGATCTGAATGGATGCCAGAGCACCTGACGAGACTACACAGAGGAACAACAGAGATAATACGGATGAAGAGTCTTCATTTCAACATCCTGTCGCAGGACACCTGGGTGGGAAATGCTCAAATTCTAGTGTATTCAAGATATGAAGAATTATGCATTGTCTTTTATCAATATCCACATAATAGTTTTACAATTCTTTTATTAACTGGATTTGTTTCCTGTTGTAGTAAACTGGCTCAAATGATGATCCTACAGCTGTATCAGCGTGTAGCTAATTGATTCATTGGGAAGGTTACCACCTTGAAACCCATGTTCTAATGAAACACACATTACCTCCACTATGACCTGATGTTTGGACCATTCATTCACAACACTGGTAGGGTATTCATGGGTTTTAGTGGAGGTTGGACAGGGTCACATATTGCCACTGTATATGTCCGGCTGAATACATGGATGATTGGTCAAACGTAAACCTGCCTGTAGGTCTGCCTGGAAATGTTTTGTTTGCTCAGCACGTGAGTGAACAGTTCATTTGTAGAGTTCCATGTCCCTCTCACCTGAATACTAACTGACTAGTGGACACAGGTCATGAACATCCTATCGGTGCTGGCCAGTAAGGATGGGCACGGTTGAATAATCAAATAAACTAAATTAAGTTAGTGTTTGAGTATTTGTGTGTGTGCTTATTTTTGCAATTCAAATATTATTTTATATTTATGTATTTTTTGTTGCAATAAAATAGTTCTGTACACAATTATTCTAAGTACTTTTAAAATTGTAATCTAGAATTTTTTACACACAATGATATAACTTTTCATTTAAAAAAGATAGTTTCTTATGCAATCGTTTTTATGCCATGCGTTCCTTTAGACAAGTTTTGATTAACAATCATTTTAGCAGTAGGGGTGAAATTCAGTTTTCTCTCCAGAAGAAGAATTTAAGGGAAGGCGATAAGGAGGACCTAGCCATCCTTTTCCCTCTCTTTCTCAATTTCTCCATGTCTCTTTAGGGAGTGACAGCTGCCGACAGGCTGTTAATCGAAGGCTGGTTGAGGATGGAACGCTGTGGTGCCGCTGGCCAGCTGTGAACAGCTGGTCTCTCTATAGGGAACCTTCTGCACCCCCCCAGCAACCCTCTGGGACTTTCTATGGGTGCAACAGAAAAGACACAGCCTCATTGTCGAGCTCATCTACGGGTGTTTAGGGAGACAGTTGTTTAAGAGGCGCCTTGTTAGACCAGGCTCATTGTCTCACTGCAAATTAGTTAACCTATCTTCTGAGTCACTTAGCACAAGTCTGTTGACACGTTGTCTGACGAGGCACCAGTTGTTGTTGGCCAAGAATTAGTCCTCTTTAAGAAGCCATTTTTGTATTTAATCTATCAGTTGGTTGTCTTGTTCATTGTTGTGACACCTAATAAAAAAACGGAATATTTATGGTTAATCAATCTGTGGGTTCTAACTGATTAAATTTATTCCTCTCCCACTTCAAATTAATGGTTATTGTAAGGAGTATTGTCGATAAAAACTAATGAAGGGAGGAGGAAAAGATGCATTTTGAGAAATGTTTAGCACATAACAATAACTTAATGAACAATATGTGTCATTGACGCTTTGATTCAAAGCTTAGATGCACTTTTTGTATGGGGGGGGGGTCCTGACTCACCAGACATCTGTCACACACTTCAGCACAACATCACCAGTGGATTTGAATGGGTTTAAAGTGCTCTACCTGCCATTTGCAACTGCAATGGAAGAACTAGTTAAAAAGTATCAACATTCAGCCGGGTCCAAAGGGCAGGTCTGTCCAGCACATTCCAATGCATAATGTGGTGTGCACTGACCGAAGGAGGAGGCAGTGCTTTAGCTCAAGCCAGGGTGATGGAGGAGCGGGTCAAAGAGGAGGAGCAGGGGGTGTGTTGGGCACGGTTGTCCTAAGCACTATAAAGTCCCCTGGCATTATTAGATTTTCTACAAGCTATAACAGTGTCTCCTATTGTGTGTGCCCCCCCCCCACCTTACACCCCTCCCAGAAATGGCACTGACCGTGCCCGGCCCCCTAGGTCCGGGGCTTCTTCAAGCATTCGCCATTGGAGTGGAAAGGATCCCACTGCACAATGTCTATGCTCTCAATAGATCTTTACGTGCCATTGGTGCACTGTCACTAGCAGATGGCGAGCTAATTAGAAGCTATTAAGTGCTTTGAGAGTGTGTGGGAACCAGGCTGGTTGTAGGACCCCGGTGCTCAGGGCCCTCAATAGGCTGACAAGCTGCTGCCGCTGGCCCAACGAAAGCCTCGCCCTGCTCGAGATCGCAGAGCAAGGCGTCAGGGAGAGAGAGGGAAGACCAGGGGACACTGTATTTCTTTTTTTTATGCTATTATTTGTGCCAAAGTAGGACAAGCAAATAGTGAGACAATACTTGAGGGGGGATGGGGGGTGAACTGGGCTTGACCCACTAATGCAGCATCAGTGAGGTGGGTGTCAGGGGTCAGGTCTCAGCAGGCCACAGCACAGCCACAGAAGGATGCTCATTAGCTGTCTGTCAGAGGGCCGCTGCCTGGTTGCTAATCCTCTGCTTTGTCAAATGCCGATGGCATTAGCTTGAAATATAGAACATATTTCACCAGCATTCCACTCCTTGTGCTCTGTGTCAAGCTACACATAGAGTAGAATGATAACTCAAATAGACGTACCTTATTCCCCTCAGACATCTGGTGTCATGCTGTCGTAACAATGGTGGAATTCTTCATGCCCAATTCTTCATGCCCCAAAAATATTTATGTAATCTTGGCATGATAAGACTATTACTTAAATATTATTTTGATGGATGTATGATATGATGAATTATGTCTGGATTATATGTAACTACAGATTTAATACAAATGAATAACTGTTCTGGAAGCAGAAAATTCCTGTACGCACTATCTATGTCATTGGAGCTTGGAATATTCTAGAACATTACTGCAACATTTAGGTCCTACACTATGAATATAGGTTCAGTATGTATACAATATATAATATCAAAATGCATATTGTTTATCAATATTGTGCAAATAATTTTTTGGTTAGTTCTCCGTTATTGGTATTTGCATTATGTCACTGTTTTTTTTTTATAAAGTATATTATAGATAGAATTGTTTAACTTAATATAATCTAATCAATACTATGTTGTCTGTGACTTGTCTGTACTCTATCATGTGTTTATCCTTACAACGTTTGACCCTGAATTAGACGAACACTGCAACGTGTTTCTGTATGCTGTACCAATGAGAATCATGAAAATACTACTCCAAGAAAGCGAAGTGTCCAAGGCCTTGGATTGGCCACAGATGAGGCTCAGGGTCCCGCCCCCTATGAACACTCAGCACACCTGTTCACAGGTGATGTTATCAGTCCAGAAGGACCGGTAAGAACAGAGAGAACAGACAATCCTTCAGCTTCATATGGGAAATAGGTAACAATGCATATTTATATTTCTGTCAAGGATGCAACTGATATGTTGATATATACACAAATGCTGGTTATCAAGCATGATATACCAAGAGGAACAAATAACTTCCCACCAAGATTGGTCTTATATACAATATGCTACAGTATGTCATCAAGAAAACGCAGCTGGAAAAATCTCATACAGCAGGATGGAACCTTTTGCTACATTTCTACACCAGCAAAGCATCATCAGTCAGCAAACTGCATGGGGGGGCTTCCTTTCAGCATTCAGAATCACCGCTGTGAAAGTAATATAATGTTATGTCGAGATAGGGCCAACACAAATGGCTGAGGTAGGAAAAGGTTGAAACTAGCAAAACATTCCTGGAATGTGCTTCCTCTTAATAATCAACCCCTGTTGCCCAGCTTTTCTTACTCCATAGCTGTTTCCTGTCTTACAGGCTGCAGCCGTGCTACCGCCATATCATTACGAGGGTATTGCCTGTCAAAACAATTATGAGACTAATGACCTTAAGACAACCAACTGCATCAAACCTCTGTTTGTCTAAAGAACTCAGGGTGATTCAAAACCAGAGAAGAGAGGTAGAAACTGTTTTAATCCCACAATTAGTAGCCTGCTCTAATGAACCAATACAGAAATACCTCCTCTCTGTCAGTTAAAATCAGGGCCTGATATGTTTCGCTCCTCCGTCCCCATCTCTGGCCCTCCCCCTTGCCTTGATGTGAAGTAAACAAGATTAAAAGGGCCCAGCTGTGTGGAGTTATTGTTGGTGTCAGTAGGAAGTGCTGATAGCTTCTGCAGCTGAACAAAAGCTGGATGATAGAACAGAGGGGCGCTCCAGACTCACTGGCTCCAGGCGAGATTTTCTCCCACAATCCTTGCTCTGCACTCCCATTGTTTAGGGCCACTGGCTCTCCCCATCCCCAAAATGACCTGAGAAAGAGGAAGGAGGATCTCCTCACACCTGCACAGCTCTATCTGATTACTCGTGAAAGAGAGTTTTACTCAACCATAAAAGCAAGGGGGTTATTCAGAAGACAAAGTTTGACTGAATGAATTATATTTGAATCACTTCTATGCACGTAATAGTGTGCATGATCAAATTGTTAAGGAAGTTCCGCATTTCAGTTGCATTGTTTGAGTATTTCATACATAACTTTTTTTACCAGATTTTTTTATGTTTTTGTGTTATTGTTTGTTTTTCTTTCTCCAAATGAACTGCACATGTTTTTGGTTTGCAAACCCAGCACAGTTATAAACATTTAAGAATTTAGTTGAGTTTAAATTTAAACATATAAAAAGCAACATTTTATAAACTTATAATTAATCAAACATCTAATTCTAGCAATAGGCATTGAAATTGCAACATTGTAATTTATTTTATATCTGTGTAAAAGATGGATATAATCTTTTACTTGAGCTGAGGAATTTTCTTAGAGAAAAGAAGGGGAGGACCTAACTAAAGGAATTTAGGAACTATCACTGCAAATTCAAAACCCTCTTGTCTTTTTTTCTTTCAGTAGCCTTTGGAACTTGAGTGAGCAAGCTTGTGACAATGGCAGTTTGCAGGTGTGCGGGGCGGTAATCTCTTCAGAGAGTGGTTTAACGTGATAAATGAATGACGATCTTGGGCAGCCAGTTTGTTCTCAGGGTTTGCGCTGCGCAGGTGAATGGGGGAGTAGGAGCCCGTTGTTTGCGGTCTCCATGGACACCGCCCGTCCGGCGCCAGGCTGACAGCCGTCAGGAACTGCATGAATGGGTGACGTCACGGCACTGGCGCCTGCCAGTCTGCTTCGGCTTGTTTGGACAATCTGGGGAAGATTCAGAGCAGAGCAGTTCTCTTTCAGGCGCATACTCACACACTACGGAGCCCATAAGACATGTGTAATAATCTGATATTGCTTTAAAAATATTTTAAAATATAATTGGACTTATTTTGTTTATTAATTCTGCAAATTATTTCAATATCTGCTAAATCACTGCCAAATAAATTGACGCTTTCCAAAAACAACACCGCAAATATTTTAGGCTTTGTATAACGCACATGCAGTCGGAAGAATACAACATTCAATTTATTGTAAAAAATTATATTATGCACTCTTAAATCAGAACATTTCGACACAAGGAAATAGAAACGAACGTTTCTAGAAAACGTTTAGAAATGAAATTAGAAGGTAGAAACTGTTTTTGCACAGCTGTAAGTATTTTATCAACATTATAAATTAGCAGGCGTCTTTTCCAGTAGGCTAAAGACTGACATTCCCAATACAATCCTATATTGTTGTGACAGGTCTAGCTATTTACCGTGTATGATTGAGTTACAATTGCCTACGCTGTTAAGGCTACAATTAAATGCCTATTCATCTAGTAATTGCAGCATTCTTCATGAATATGGCCCCCACCCACTTCTCCGGGCGGTCTATACACCTGCATAGTCCGCGGGCGACGGACAGCTGGGTTCCCACACAGGACACCATGAAAAAACGCACACATTTGTTTCCATTGGTAACACCATCATTTAGCAGATTATAAAGATTGATAAACACTCGATTTCTATTGGAAGAGTGGATTGAAAGCCCGCCCCTCCCTTTACAGGCACGATTTTTTTCATTGGCCCAAACCCTCAGAATTTACCCATTTTGGTCACTCCCCGAATCCTAAAGTAAATATAAATGCAGCCTGAGTTCACTTCAAATTTATAAACTGTCAAGGTTTGCTACAAACCACCCGCTGGAGAACTTAAACAAGGATATCGCGATAACTATTCCACCACTACTTGCATTTGTAACTTTTTGCCTATTGCAGCAGTACCAGCAACAAAAGACGAAATTTCTGCTCTCATCTTCAAGACGTCAAACAAGAGAAAATGAAGGTTGTAGGATCTACTTGCGCGCTGAAGAACACCGAGGACGTGGTTCGTTGTCTCTCCGAGCAGAGTATGTCCATTTCCAAGTGCAAGATCCCGCTGCTGGACGAGCAGATGAGTGTATTTCTGCAAGACATGAATAGCTGCTACAGCAAGCTAAAAGAATTGGTTCCAACACTACCAGCAAACAAGAAAGCCAGTAAGATGGAGATTCTGCAGCATGTCATCGACTATATCTGGGACCTGCAGGTCGAGCTAGACACACCAGGCAAGCAGCAGACCGCAGGTGCACCGCGCACCCCTCTGACAACCCTGAATGCAGAACTCACCAGCATCTCTGTAGAGGTATGTGAACCAACAATTTTTTCCTGTTTTCATGCATGCCACATTCAAGGGTCAAATGAAATCCCTGCATAATCCTGTACTGAAATCAGGTTGTTGTCTTTCGAAATATTTACCATTATGCCCCCTCTTATTCACAGAACGGATGCTCCGATGACAGAATTCTCTGCCGCTGATAAAGGAACAGATCGAATCAGTAGCATAAGCAATGTGAACGGTTTTGCCAGTCATTGATGACATTTCGTCGAATCTCAATTATTGCATCTAGCAGTGGAGCGACGTGAATGTCCATGATGTGCATAGATAGACATTCTCGAGTTAAAACTACGAAGTGTCACGTCAGAGGAGCTGTCCCAAATCAGCCACCGGTGTCCTGGTGTGACCAAGAGCGGTGCGTGCCGTGAAGACAAATGTGCTGGTCGAGCTGAGAGGATGATCATAAACAACCACAGCATCCTAACCCAATGAGCTCTTAGATGTTGATACATGGAATTTATTTGAAAGAATCTTTCATTCCTTGTTCAAATACTTTTTTTCTGTAGTTTGTTCAATTCATGCGTAGAAAATATGTATTTTTGGTCGCAAAAAAGTCAATTTCTCAGATTACTGAGCTATATTTGTATTGTATATTACAATGATTCAGATGTGATCCCCAATGTTGTTTTCATAGCAATGTACTTAAGTATACAGTGTTTTTATTAAAACATAATGTAATTGAGAATGTTTCCTAAGCTCTTTCTTGATTATTTGAGTTAAGAACCTAGTTTATTCACAACACGCACACTGCTACTATTTGGTTTAGTCTAGCTACTATTTCGGTTTGAACTGAGGGGACGTTCAATAGAAGCAGTTCAGATATTCCACACATAGAATTTTGATTTGGCAGGAATGGGAAATTGCAGTAAACAGAGACGTGTCTTAGTATCTAACCAAATCAATACACCTAATAGTTTTTCATATTTATTTTGCTTACATCAAATCAAGAGTTTATTAATCAACATTTAAGTATAAATTAAAATTCGTACGGAGAGGTCCCTCAACAATGCACTGGAAAGAGATTTAAATAACAAGTAGCCTATATTGTAAAACAAATTATGTTATTCTGTGACACCTTATTGCCATATTCAATAGATGTATCTTTATATTCTTATTTTAATTCACATTAAAACGTCAATGAGCTACATACACAAGTAACCGTTGGATGTTATCCAGACGTTATGAATGCATAGGTGAGAATTCAACACACATGTTAATATTGATATTTCCAAAATATACTTATTTACAACATTGTGCATAAATACCGGTATATCTATAACAACGCCTTCTAAATAACCTAGGCATTAATACAATGTTTCATTGGGTTTAGATGAATTAATGTATTTTATCTAAAGTTGAATATAATAACTCTTATTTAACCAGTTAATCTGCCGGAGAACTAAATCTCATTTTCGAGGACGACCTTTTCCAAGTCATTCTAATCATTGCCATTTAACTATGTGTAGCATAGTTTACCAGTTTGGTAAAGCTATGATAATAAAAAATGTCCATGCAATCCAATATCCATTATTGTTTTCAAATTCTCATATAAAACAAATTATAACTTTCGCCTACAATTTAGCTCACGCAGACGCACGCACGCACACACGCACGCATAGTAAGTCTCCTTTCTTGGCCCCGATCCCGGCCCATCTGCAGCCTGGCTCACGGATTACTGTTTGTTAATGTTTCAATCAGCTGTGCGCAGAGGAATGTGAGGCTATTTAACCTGAACTTCCCCAGGTGTGCGGCGGCGCCGTTCAGTCTGGGCCCGCCTGCCCTTCCCTGCCCTTGGCACGATGCTATCACACAAACACAATCCCACACTGACTCGGCTTTAAAACATTAGCGCCGCAGCTGCGCGAACTGCACTGCGGGGGATTTGGAGTCGCATCTGGGAGAATAAATGCAACTGCTGAATAGACTGGCCTGTTATGCACCGTAGATGTGACCGAAGTCTCGCGCATTTTGTTGAGCTATTTTAAGTTGTGTTAGTTAATTGATCAACAATTAACTTGAAAACGATTATGTTATCATGAAGTCAAGATGTATACAAGAAACCGTATAACGTACTTAAGCAATATGCCTATCACAAGTGTCAATTTCGTATGTTAGCATAGGCTAACTAATGCCAATTATGACACGTAATTCTCTTGAAATGTATTAATTATAAATGATTTTGTAGCTTACTTATTGCTATAAATGTATAAGTGGAAAACATAGACGAAATTTCAACAATTACGGTAGCGAAACTGATTAATCCTTCCGTTAACGTTCTGCGTAGCCTGTTCTGTTCAGTAGCGTCAAATCGGTTTGACCACACTGAAGCTTATTGACCTGGTGAAGCAAGCTAACACAATAGCTCCATCTTTTGGCGAAAGATGGATAATACAGACAAATTTAAACCAGACCAACCACGAGAAAGGTGAATCGTCTGGAAATAAAGGTATTTAAATATATTTCATTTCACTAGTGAACATTACTCAACTCACGAAATTCACTTGGGGAATCCCCCTAGAAAGCCTCACAGATAGGCTGAAAGATGAAGTTTGGGCAAAATAGCAAATGAACCCCTAAATCCCTACATCCTTTATGCAGTGTAGAAATCTGAAAGGTTTTGACAGTTGTAAGCAATCTGTTAAAAGCTCCACCTTGCTCTAGGACAAGCTATAAGATTCACTGTATTAACTATATCAATCAAATTTTTCAGATCTCCACAGGAACATAAGATGTAGGTCTTAGGCATCCATTTGGCATTGGACTTTGTGTTACTTGCTATGACCACAGATATCACACATTGGATGAAGGACACAGGGAGGAACATACATTGCTCCAGCCCTACAGATGGTTTACCTAACGCATTCATGTGGCCAGGCGGCATCACCTGGTTGCTGAGATGATCATCACATAATCCTTTCTAGAATGCCAGCCGGTTGAGAAACTACATTTCTATAATTTTGCAAGGCACATAGTGTCACAATATGAAAATATAAATTGTTAGACAGCTTGATCCTATTTGTGTAAGCTTCATTAATTTTAGAAAAATAAGTAGAATGTTGTGCTTCTTGTTCATCCTAAAATTTGGATTTTGAGTTACTACCCATTCCTAGTAGAGAACACTATACATAGAACATGCTAAATCCCCAAATAAACCTTTCCCTTTCACCCTTGGCCATCCATCTGAGTATTCATATGTCTCCGCCATTTGCATGACTGTCCCAAAGCTGAGGGAGTGAAAATATTCCAGGACGCATGGGCTAATTAGACCCGTCAGTGGTCCCTTCCAGCAAGTGTGCAACATTGCCGCCTTTACAATTTTTTAGTTAGTGTAATTTCACACTAAATAATGGATATGTGTACCTAATTATATGACACAAGCATTTGTACATTTCTGATTCCAAGAAGTGCTACACGTGAAGAGTGGCACCTCTCTGACAATGTTGCCATGCATGTCATATATAAGGGTGAAAGGGATTTTTAAATTAGAATCGCATGCTTGTTTTATTATATAACAGTAAATCATTAATTCTATCATTCAAGTCAAGAATGAGATCCAAAGCTGATGCCTTTATTAAACCTATAGCCAGTCTATAGGAGTTACAAAAGTATCGTCAGGAACATTTGACGATTGAGGTCGATCCAAGCCAGTGTGATAGCAAATGTGTAGGGGATAGTGGTTATTTTGAGATTGACACTGAGTGGTTTTAAGGGCATGGGACACATAACAGCACATATATGAAACAGTAAATAATTTTGCTCATCAGACCCACTTATACAACCAGTGGCCAACAAATCGAACAAATCCTGGAATGCATCTTTAAATGTAAAAGTCCTCACCACTGACCCTAGGGGTCGTCATATTATATCTAGTGTCCTCGTTTTACGTATAATGTCTTGTCTATGAAACCAGGTTGCCAGCACATGAAAAGACAGAACTGAAATATCTGCACTGATCTGTAACGTCTGTTTAGTTTCACCTTTTTATAGTAATAGTATGTACACAAGACAACATTCTTATTGGTACATTGTTATTTGAAATTGCAAAAAATAATCAGAACCTGGTACATCCCAAATCCCAGTTTTAACTTAACTCTGTTTGTTTGCCAGCAATACAATGAACTGTATGGCCTATTAACCTTGCAGTGGTCTTCAAACCTTTCTTGGGGACCCCAAGCTGTTTCATTTATTAGGTGATTTCCAGAGCTACCCCACCTGAATCAAGTTGTGATTTAATTCTCAAGCTCATAACTGCCTGAATTAGTTACAAAAAATGCAAGACGACTAAGGGTTCCCTAGGAGAGGTTTGAGAATCACAGTTATGGTATGGCTAGCTAAATAATACACCTAGGCTTTTACCAGGCAGGGGCGCTGTTCCCTGTTTTGCGGTGCTGATTACAGTGTTCTCTGTTGTAGAAAAAGGACAACAGCATGGGGGAAGCAGAGGTTGTTGCAGCCGACGAAAAACAGGCAGAATCGGGGATCAGTGCCATCGACGACTCGGTGGTATGGAGTCAAGAAGTCGAGGTGTGTCTGTTCCATGCAATGCTAGGTCACAAACCCGTAGGTAAGAATATCACGTTTTCTAGAAGCCATCTGGTAGCTTGCTAGGGAGATGTGTGCAGATCGTGTAGGCCTAAAGCACCGTGTTGTAGTTGTTAAGCAACGCGGAGAGTAAGCGTCCGCCACCCATAACAACCCCCCAACAAGTTAGCAAGCCGGTTGTACACAGAATCTCAAATACGGGAACCTTAGTTTAATTACACAATTATACAAAATGTCAGATTGCTGTGTAGCGAGTTAATTATTTGTAATCCATTGACTCTTTTTGAGCGAATGTAATGTTAATAGCCAAATTAAATTCCGATCTAGCTGAGACCTGGAAATCATAACACGAACAGAATCTTGTGCCAAATTGCGTTGCTGGTTACTTACTGTAAACCAGGTAACCTCCTTAGGAATTAAATCTAGTAATTTCACCTTTGTAGTTCAGTGGTGATTACAATTGGATTGTGATGGTAAGATTAATTTGGAATAATATTGTCAACCCTACACATTGCCTGGACAATTTTTCTGCAGGGGTAAATCGACACTTCCACATGATCTGCATCCGGGATAAATTCAGCCAGAATATTGGTAGACAAGTTTCGTCAAAGGTGATCTGGGACCACCTGGGAACTATGTATGACATGTCTGCCCTGGTGAGTGTCTATCTTGACATTTGAAAATATATTTTTTCAATTCAAAATCAGCCATATCACTGTGACACAGAAGACTAATGTGAATTCACACATTTCATTGCCTCCAGCATGAGTCTGAAATATTGCCATTTCCCAACTCAGAGAAGAGCTTCAATCTTCCTGATGAAATTATTCAAGAAGTAAAAGAAGGTAAAATCTCTTAAGAATTGACAAAACATATCAAAATTCTAAGCTGCCGGAAAGTCCATACTCTCTCTTTCTGTCCCGAACAGGTAAATTGGTATCAGAGGACGACATAAAAGATGAGTTCAAAGAAGAGCGGGATCCCCCAGCGACACATGAAGAAGGTGCTCTCCCTCATTCAATTACATTTTCAATATTTCTCCTCATGCACCCCTCATCGTGTCCTGTCCTCTTTCTCTCTGACGTGAGCCTTATTTGAGCCATGTCCGTGCATCTCTTGTCTTCTGGCACACAAAGCGGCATCCCTCACCCGGTCGTTTGTGTCTCGTTTTTAAGGTTCCACTATGGTTGCTGGCCAGGATTTTGAGAGGTATGGACAGGACTCTTTCGCTCTGTTCCAAAACTCCAGCTTGACCTCAGTACAGACCAGCTAATAACCAGAGACTTTGTTACAGTGACTGCTCGACCATTGCATAGAACACGATGCGTCTTTTTCTCAGTTTCTCTTTCTGTCTTTTTACATTTTTTTGTTTAATTTGATGACATTTTGAAGCATGGCATGTTCATTTTTCAAAGTTCAACAGTGTTGCATTTAGATGAAGTTCAAGGACTTCAATGATGTTGTAATGGCATGTTTTACATAGGTGGTGATGGGAAATGGAGGCTGTCACATAATGCTCATGAACCGGCCTGCTCTCTTATATCATTCTCTCTTTAAGACTATTTGAACGTCATCTGTCTGTTGTCCTCCTCTGTATCCAGCACTGTTACCCTGCTCAATGGTACATTATACTCCCGTTTGTTGTACGCAGCACATACCTCCATGTGACGGTGAAACAACAACCGTTTTAATTCAAGTCCGTGTCCTACTGCACTGTCACGGTAGTAGCAGTCACTTGAAACTTTCTGCACTAACCCGGAAGGAGATCAAAAGCATTTGGTTTCACTCGTCAACATTCTGACGTCAGGCTGAGTGACCCAGTCCTCATTTGAACCACCGATCTCCCTCCCCTCAACCTGACAACCGCCCTCATCCTCTCTGTCTCTCCCTCCTCAGGCAGCAACTCCTCAGTGAAGATGACCGAGAGGGCGGGCAGCAAAGACAAGGAGCGAGAGAGAGACAGGGAGAAGGGTCTTGCTGAGGGTGTCCCGGGGAAGGAGGCAGCAGACAAGAGGAAGAGGAACAGGGCCACTGACAAGGTTCTCAGTTCCAGCAGCAACCCGTCCAGCCCCGGCGGAGCCAAGAGGAGGAGGACGTAGACCAAGACACACAGGGGTGCCCTCGAGATACCAACCGCTGCAGGGAGCAGGAGACCCACGGGGGGGGAGGAAACATGGGAGTGGGGAGAGACTCTTCTGAAAGACGGAGTGAGGGGATCAGAGAATGACAGGGGAGAGAATGTTACTCCTAGGTAATAGAGCGGCCATTTGGACATTGCTGCATTTGTCTACCGTGAGATGACGTGAAGAACGTTTTGCCCCTACAAAGCTGCAGCTTTAGACGCATGTTGTGTTTTCTCATACCATATGTAGAAAGATTGAGCATTGCTCAGTTCCACAAAATCGTTTGAAACCACAATGCAATAGCTACACCAACCACCCTGAATGTCATTGGTCGTGGCGATCGATCTACTGTAACGGCATGTGGTATTGTTGAACGATCCCCTTTCTCCAGTCCTCAGCTGCTCTCTGGTTAAGAGGCCAGGATCCCAGAAATATTTACACAGTTTAAGCTGACATTCTGCACACCGGAGTTTGTGTCAAGGTATCGGAGTGTTTAAGTTGTGTAAACTTCTCTTGTTTGGCTTTGGAGAAATGCAGAACCTCTAAATCACAGCAGTACACACAACGTATGGTATTGGCTGGACACGTTCATTTATTCCTTTTGTTCTGAATGATTACAAGTGGTTATAAGCAGGGATAGTACTGCACCTCGTCCAGCTCTTCCAGAGACTGCCAACTAGATTGTCATATTATCTTCTGTCTGAGTGTATAAAATGTAGTTGCCACTTACTTGTGGGAAAAAAGGTGGAAATTCCATTTTGCTACAGTCATTGTGTTAGTAAATCTTTACGTGGGGGTTACTGAATCTGCATGTTTTGGTAATTTCCAAAATGTATTATTTTTTTCCTCTAAGACTGACTTTTCCGACTTGAATAAATGTGTCAGTGTAGCTGTAGTCTACATCCATGTGATGTTTTGATTTTATTTTCTATTTATTTGACGTGTGTCATTAAATGCGTTTTGGCCAAATGTCTGAATTGTACATGAATTCAGCAGTGGACCCGTTGGTGGGTTTTATGTAGAATCATTTTTGTTAATGTCTTCTAAAACATTTCTGTTAGTATGTCTAAGAACTTGGTAAATACAGGGATGCATGGCTGTGATGATTTTGCACCATCGTTTCACATTCAGCTATATAAGTAGGCCAGTGGACACACGTCTCTTTACCACACAATAGTCTTTGAACGTTCACTGCCATGTATCTTTTTCACAGTTACAGCCAATTAATGTTACTGTAATTCTGCCGTTTCACACCATTTTTAATGAAGTGATGCTAATTAACAACTATCAGTACTAACAGTTTCCAGTGCATCTCAAGTCAGCCCCTTTTACTTGTTGGCTTAACTGCCTTTTGTAATTCGCATCCTGTCTGTTCCTTGGTTTTACCTCCGCTCTAATCCATTGTGAGTTTCTGCCGACAGGTCTCGTGAGCATGTGCCTTTTCCTCCCACTCTCATACTGCATGCATGCACCCAGAGGAGGAGGCCATTGAACAGGCACTGTAGCTTGTCTCTATCACCATGTTCAAGCAACACAACAACCTGGGCTGTGGTAAACGCATTTCTGTTTTGTGCTTTTGCTACAGATAAAAAGCAATCACGCAATCGCTCATTTTATAGGGGTGTGCTGAGCAACGTCTTGTTTGGGTTTTACTTTGTTTAAGATTGCGCAAAAGAGTGATGATATGTTAAGACTACAATATGCTTATTATGCTATGAGCATGTCTGAAATTGTACAATGGTCTTAAGCAAACTCAGAATTGAAACCACACAGACTGTATAAGTAATTTAATTCTATCCAATGGAAATAAAAGACATTCCAGCCATGAATGTTAATGCCACATGGAATATGTTAAATCCTAGGCTTTGGTGAAGGATTTTGGCTCAGCATTACATTAATTAAAAGATTTTTAACATTTGTTATGTGAAATGTCCATTATTTTCCCTAGTCCATTCCATCCGCAGACCACTGCCTTTTGTAATTCCATCTCCAACACTGAGATGATTGGTCATATGCTCCCAGATTTTAACTCTTTCCATCAACATGATTTGTAAAAAATGTCTGGTCTGTTCGCAGACTGGTTCCTCTATGCTGTTGCGGGCAGACTGTTTCCACAAGTCTCCACTAGATGTCCCCATTCCCTTAGGTCAATAACATGCATTTACACAACTAGGATCTGTCTCAACAAGACAGAGATAGATGGGCATAAGAGTGACAGAACAGTCCTAATCTGACAACCATATAAAAAGATATTGAACTTGTCCATTGAACACTGTTTTATCCTTTGGCTTGATGCAATATTTACTTACCTATAGTCAAGTTGATTTACAGTTTAACAGAGGCTCTTTACATTTCTCTATAATTGCAATGCATTTTTTAAGGGAAAGCGGATAAATGAATGCCTTCAGTCGTTGAGTAAAGAAATGCTAGGCCTAAGACATGACTCAGCTGAGACTTCAATTTTACTTTCTGAACTTTTGACACTAGTTCTTTTACAAGCCCGTTAACCTTATATTTTATTTGTATCCACTTACTCGCCTTCAGAAAGTCTTAAAACCGTGAAACAGTTCATCAAATTTGTTTGGCCTAAACGCTACAGCTCCTGGCTTTGATTTCTGTTTTCAAGCTTTCTCATAAGCAGCCCAGTCATGGGACAAATTTCTTTTCATGGCAATTTTACAGGGTTGCTTTTCTGGCACATCCAGCTACTCTATATGGCTGTCAGGTTGAAGTAGTAAGTATTGGTGGCAGTAACAGGCAGGGACAGAACAGCCAGAAGACCATGTTACTTTGGACCAGTGCGTACTTGAGGCCTCAGTCTCTAACAACACCAATACAGCTTTGTGTCCTTCTGGTTTCCTTTCCCGGAGAGGCAGCTGTTTGGCTGTTATATGTGTCATTCAGACTCACGGCTAACTCTATGGAAGGCTGTTCTGACACCGTACATAATCCAAGTGAACCGTCGGTGGCTACTGAACACAGTATGGTTTCTACATGGGAATGTGGATGGTATTACGATGGAGACCATGGAGATGATATACGTTACTCACATTTAGGAAGTCATCCAGAATTCCAGATGTGTTACGTTCAGGATGCGTTATGCTATTTAAAAGCCCAACAAAATTATAGTGGCATATAATGCGTATCAGATCATCAATGCTGTATACGATTCTGTGTGATTATTAAATGCATACTTTGGGCAAAACACAAAAATAACAGCTACAACTACATTTCTGATGTTACATTGCACATTGCTGAAGTGAAACAATGAAAACACAGATCCTCTCAAAAGTATTCAACCCCCTTGGACTTATCCCACATTTTATTGTGTTTTCTATATGTTTTCAAACGGTGTCCTCTCAAAAAAGTCCATAATGTCAAAGTGAAAAAGGAAATCTGCATATTGTTTTAAATTAATTACAAATACTAAACCAAAGACATCCAACTCTATAGAGTGCAGAAGGACAGAGACCTTTACCCAGGCACATCTCTCTGAGCCGAGTGTTTGGAGCTTACTCAACACGATCAGGCTGCTCACAAATATACATGAACACTCTGGTCATTACAGCATGCACAATGCTCCTGAGACTTGATCACCATGGCTCTGAGGGGAAGCAGATAAAAGAGCATTAGGCAGAGAAAGGGGTTGAGAATTATAATTCACTGTGACATTGTTCTTGAAAACCTGTGTGGACATTTTGTAACCGTCTACGGTTCCACATGGTACTGTATGGTTTACTATAAACACGGTGCATCAACACTTGGGTTAGTCATAATGCAGCCCCCATATTATCTTCACGTCTGCAATTGTTCATTGCAATGTTGATGTGCCGTTGATATGAATGTGCATTCGACAAGTAAAATATCAAACTCCCGAATTATGTGATCTTGTGATTTTACTCATATTAATTTTTTTATTGACTTCAAAGAGTTTCTTCAGAGTCTGTTTGCTGCTAAGTCAAAATATGTTGGTACTGGGGAGAAGTAAATACACAAACAAACCTTAACCTGTCTCAAATGCCTAACTTTAGCCATAAACATATCCGATTAGCCAAAACCTCAAGTAACTCAATCTTACACCTTAACCTCTACCTCTCAACTGGACGTACTGTGTCCTTGTGTGGACCAGCAAAAGGTCCAAATAAGGGATAATTTGTCATGCTTTACCATTCTTGTTAGTAAAGCATTCTTGATCTGTGAAATGAAAATACATATACACACACACACACACACACACACACACACACACACACACACACACACACACACACACACACACACACACACACACACACACACACACACACACACACACCTCATGGGGAACAGAAAATAGAAATTGCATGCTCCCTTGCCCTAAACTTAACCCTTACCCTAATCTTAACCTAACCCTAATCTAACCCTAACATTAACCTCAGTAAAGTAACATTTATGCCATAACTTTACCTAGGTGTAATGCCTAACCTTAACCCTAAACTTAACAAACAATGGCTGGCCCTTGAAGAAACCCCAATTCTAACTCTAAAAAGTTATAACCTAAACCCTAAGGCAGAAATTTACTTTTGCCCATGAGTCCAATTTCTTCTGGTTTTACTATACTCATTGTGACATTTGGTCCTCATGAGTGTAGTAAGACCCAAAACACACACACACACAACACCTTGCATATTTGTGTGTCTATGTTGAAACTGAGACGGAGGCGCCAGTCTCTTTCTGTGGTTTCACACAGCTCTGCTGGCACCCGACTCACTGGTTGCTCGGTTCGGTCTGGCACTTGAGTCACCCTGGCTGTTTATGGGCAAGGCTATTGGTTAGGGCAAGTCTGGGGCCAAAGCCTGTCTGCTCTCCACTAAGGGTTTAGACTGGGGTTGAACAAGGGCTGATGTTACATATAGCAGGATGGCATAAGTACTGTGTGGGGTGAATGTCTTATGACAGGATAGAGAAGTTAGGCCTAACAGCCAAGCATTTACAGCTGGCACATTACCACTTCAGTTGTAGTTACATTTCAGATTGACTCTGGGGTGTTTCTGAATGTCAGCATTTTTTAAGAGAAACACTGACAACTAAATTAACCCAGCCTTGTTCCTGTTCCTCAACTTCCCACACAGATGGCTTGTTTAACTCATGTTTGAAATGTACTGGGGAATGAAACACTATTGAGTTGTGTGCATTCTCTTTCTATACACAACTGTGTAAATAGCCAAGCAGACAGGCACTGTCTTTACATGATATGTGATTAATTATGGTTGGTGTTTCAGAATCCTAAACAAGACTCAGCCAAGTGAGGATTGCTTTGTTCCATAAACTAAACTGTCAGACCCATTGTCAGAGTTTCCTGCAATTCTTCCTCCTGACTCATGGTCTGTAAAGCATATTTATGGGTTTTGAACAAACTGTAGCACTGTCAATTTGTGCTGATGAAGATTTCATCAAAAGCGCTTTATATAGTCTGACTTGGAAACACAATTACTTTCCAATAGGAGACAACAACTTGGAACGTATTTTGCCTTCATCGTGATGTTGCCAGATTGACCGTATCAGCCTCCCAGACCTGCAGCCCATCTTTGACACTTTGATGAGACAGAGTGCTTTTGAAGTGGCAATCCTTGTTGGCCCTCGATGACTGTCACGTAAATTGTGCGAGTTCTAAGCATAATCAAATCATAATCAAATTGTATTCATTGTGTGCATAATTAACAACAGGTGTTGACTAACAGTGAAATGCATGCATAATCACACATTCAGATCAACAAGCTCCGTAGTCTAATCTCTCATGGTCACCCATCATCCCCGGATTAGAGTCATGACTTCACAAACATACTTGGTGCTCATAGTATTAATAGTATCCTTTTGACACTGTTGGACTGAAACATCTATAATTGATGAATCTCCGTCTCACTATAAAACAGAGGCCCAGAGTAAAATGTACACAGTGTCTCTTTGTTAGAAGGGTATGTAGAATACCGTTATGGGCTTATTTGACTGGTTTCTTTTCCAGTTAACAACCATCAAAGTAAAGTATCTTAAAAGCATGGTTTAGGATCTATGGCCGACTTTGGCAGGGCAGAGGGCTGACTTCATTATGGTAGGCCACAGGGACCTGAGCGCCGTTGCATCTAAATCCCTATTTTTGGGGAAACCGGGGCCACAAAAAGTTGGCTCGTCAGATATCCTTGATCTAGAACTAAGCTAGTCAGATATCCTTGATCTAGGTCTCGGCTTTCTGATTCTACCAAACTCCCGTAATGTAACGGAGAACAGTAAATAATTTAGTGTAAGAAATGAATTATTCAGAGAGCGTATTAAAGTCTGCTTGTCGTAAGCATTTTGGCCGACTCCTGCAAGGAAGATAAATGCTCCAAAGCGTGGGCTATGCACCAGCCCTGAATTGGTCTACACATGTATAGACAGAAACATTTGGCAGGCATGTGTGTAGGCCATTGAAGCATTGGCTGAAACACAGAGAAAATTTCAAGATGATGGAATTCGAGGAAAAGCATTGGTTTTAAATCAAAGGGCTTTTTTGCGTAATGTGGAGACAATGCCTACAGCCCTAACTGGCACTCAGTAATATTTGATAGGCTCACGTGTCTGGTGGAGCCAACCAGGTAATGGTGGTGCCTGGTGAGTTAGGGCCTACTTCAAGAATTAGACTTGAACTTTCTCTGTGCTTCTCCAGGGGGGGACGTTGTCTCGGAGTTAGCCCAGTTTTAAACCCCTATGAGAACCACACATTCGAGGGTTTAAGAATAGACTTGCTGCTGTCTTTGAGAACTTTGGAGGGGGGAGATCGTTTTTTTGGTCAATTTAGTAGTGTTTCTTACAGTGTTTCTACTGTCAGATCTTACAGGAGAGTCCAAGGAAGTAGAAGTCCTTGAATTTTCATACATTTTGAATTGGAACCGATAGGTAAGGTCTAACTGGAGAGGAGAGTTCGTAAACACAGTTACAGAATCTGTGAGACAGTCATATGAGAGACAGTCAAGTATATAGGCAGGCTAAGTCAGCTATATCAGATGCAACTAAGACCTGATAATGTATAAGCATTAGAAGTTCAATCTGTGAGAAATAAGATCGGCTAGAGGCAAGGTTGGATTTTTTTCCGTCTCTTTTTTCCTTGAGAATTGATTGCATATATAAATTTTCCCAGTTCAGTGAGCCTGGATCTATCAGTCCAACTGCATTCGTTATTCACAAAATCTGTGTGCATAGAATAACGGTTTGGCTTTTTTTTCAGTGCGATAGAAGCTTAGTTCAGTTCCCTAGATTCATTGTGCATCTCTAAAGCCAGTCCTCATCGTTCCACATTAACTTACTTTAATTGCCTAATTAACTAGATACATGTTCTGATAGCAGTGCTCTCTTCCTAAGTAACCACATATGGATTCAGCAATCAATGTGCACCTTGTTTTCCCTCAGCCAAACTGCAGCACAAGGTTTTTTTTTGAGAATATCAAATCAAGTAAATATTTGGGTCATAAGAAAGTGAGCCCTGAAACTGTCACGATCCTACACGGTTCCTAGAACCGATCGCAGAAACCTTGGTGAGAGAGACAGTCTGTTTGCCAGCATGGAAACATTTCCTCAATGATTCAGGCCAAACCTCAACCAGAAGAGACATTCATTCAGCCTGGTAAGAAGGATTTAAGGAGCCAATATCTAGCGCGTAAGCAGGCTGAGCAGAGGGGAAGAAAGGTTGTTGATGGCCTCTGGTGTGTTAGCACTGTCGTCTGTTCCATTCACCCATTCTTAGATTGTCATGGAAAACACAGGAACATCGACCCACTTTAGGGAATGATTCTATATTTTTTATCCAACAGAACAGAATTCCTGCAGACCCATTTGTCGTCTCCCCATCGCCAGGTACCAGGACTGAACGGTCCATCTTATGTCTGTCGTGCCACCGCCAAACCTAGAGTGAGGAAAGGTCCCAAATGAGCTGGAGCTTAATTTAAAGAGCAAATATCAGCAAATGAATGAGTACCTCCGCTTATCGACCTGGTGGCAGCGTGGTCTGCTCCTGACTGAAGTCGGGGGGGGGGGCGGGGCGGGCAGAAGCCACGGACAGAGCTCGCACAGCTTCGCTCAGGAAACAATGACCTTTTTAAAGGCATTCTGTCTCCCTTGCTTCCTCCCCTGTTTAACAAGCAGGGTCTTTGCCCGAGGCTTCATATGTTATCACGCCCCGCCCTCACCTCCACACAAACGGTCTCACTGTCAGCTGATCAATGCCTTTTGCAATAGATGTTGTCTTCTGTCAGGGAATTGCCCTAACCACAAGTCTGAGTGTGCCAAAGTCTGTTTAGGAGATAAAGGTCACATATGTCAGCATCCAGAGAGGTCATGATTTGGACCTGCTGTGTGTTCTGTCAGTCCTTCAGAATCCTACCTGAGTCTGCAGTACCGCTATACCACAATCTTATTTCTGTCCAATAGAAATACATGTATTTTTTTCTGACCAGAAAATCCAACGTTTCTGATCAATTATCAAGCAAAACGTGTCTGTGCCTGTCAGTTGCTGCCAGCACTGCCCCCCAGACCCCCCCAACACAATTTAAATGTTTAGTAGAGTCTTGAGTTAAAAAGCGAAAGCAGGGAAATGTGGAAGGTGTATGGTGCCCAGAGAATCAATAGAAAGCAATTACAGTCAACGTCAGAGAGCGTATGAGTCATGTACTGGTGGAATAACAAATGCTCTTGTCAACCCTTATCCGCAACGTTGCTGAGCAATGACAGAGCTGAGGCTCTGAATGCAAACGTGAATGTGCCAATTCCATGGGATAGAATCACTGTTCTTTTGACAATGTTGTTACCACTCACACTGACTGGCAATAGTATAAAATCTCAACTTGCATTAGTACAAGTTCCAGTTTGCCTTACTAATATTTATTAACTAATATGTTAACTAAAAACTAGATGCTCAGTCTATACATTGTCAAAGAATTACCTCAGGTTCACTATGTAGAGAACCTTGCACACCCCTTATATAATGTCCTTTCTTTTAATCACCCGTTATTCACTAAGGGAGGAATCCATTACCCCATATTAGAGATTTCTGTTATGCAGTGATTCTTCATGCTATCGATTAATGCTCCCCAAAGTGGTCCCAGGGCAGAGTGGTTGGCAGGAACACATGGATGTATGCACGTTATGTTCCCAATGAGCTCTACAAACTGCTCCATGCTTTTGCATGTGGGTAGATATTAAACTGTAGTGGAGATATGTGATGTGTGATGTCTGTTTACATATACTAGCTGACTACGTAGCTACTTTTGATTTCTTTTAGTCAGGGGTTTTATGTTTTCAGTGGTACTTTTATAAGGATTTAATTAGCAGAAAAGCAGGAGTAAGAATATCAACCTTCTATTTGAAACTGCCTGTACAACTCACCCGAGATGACACAAGAAAACCATGTTGGCTCGCTGAATACTACCATAGTCTCACTCATCCTTCCCTATACCTTATACAGAGCTAGAAAATCTTTAGTTGGCACTACAAAGGCAAGCTTTATTGTTCGAGACCCGAGAACTGAGCCCATTTGTTTCTGTGGGAGATGAAGCACTCCTGATATCGAGCACCCATATGCAGGTAATATGTTTAATGGCATGTGACCTGTAATATGGTTTGAAAATTACACCAAGCAATGTAAATTACAGTGGTAATAAAACAGTAAAAGTGCTCCGACATCCTAGTTGGAGGGCAAGTGTCCATAGAAATTATGTTCCTGCTCAACGCTATTTACATGCTTTATTCATTCCAAGTTTCTACTGGCTGTGACGACCACGCCATCTACTGCCCATCCTCCCCCTGCCGGAGGCGGGCTTCGGCGTTCGACGTCACCGACCTTCTGACACCATCGCCCCATCTCATCAACTCATTGCACCTGTTGTCCCGTTTAGCGCACCTGATCATCATTTAGTCATTCCCCTCAGTATATATGTTCCCTCTGCTCCCATTGTCTTTGTGT
>JACXGJ010009003.1:0-25422 GCA_016801105.1 Esox niger
AACGGGGGACGGGGAGGACTCTTCTGATGATTCACTGCCGCATATGCAGACCGTGTTTGGGTCCTTCTTCTGTTCTTGGTCATTGGGGTCTCCCGATTCACTGCCACAGCACACGCAACACATGTTTGGATCCTTCTCCTTGCTGTCTGTCACTTTCTTAACACCGTCTTTATCCCCGGTTTCTTCCTTTCCTAGAAAGGCAAAGCAGAACACAACACACAGGCTCTGATCATAGTGGCTCATAGCACAGCACATTATTGATGACAGTCTTGAGTTGTTTTTACCCTAACGACTGATGCAGTGTCGTGCTAAGAAGAGGCTCTGTTACCTTTAGGAGTAGCGGTCAGGGAAGCAACTGGTTCGATTTGATATTTTTCACTCTCTTTTCCACCCTCTGTGTCACTGTCCTCCTTCTCTGAACCAGTCTTCTCTGTTTTTGTTTTGAGCGCGTCAATTTCTGCAGGAGTGAGGAGTTTCTGCCGTAGAGGTTTAAGGTTGAATGCCTGAAAGACCCTTTTCTCCTCCGTCTTCTCTGAGCCCGACGGATCGTCTGCAGAGGCTTCACTGTCAATACTAAAAGTGTCGGGTAAAGGTTCTGTTTGGGGAACACTGGAAGTAACATATAACTCATTCAGAGACGGCTGTTGTTCTTTGGGCTTCAGAACCATGTTCTCTTCTTTTCTAATACATTCCAGCTCCAGCTGGATCTGCTTGTACTTGCTGAGCAGATCCTCAAAACTCTCATCAACACCATTCTCAGTTTTGGCAGCACTAGTGTTGTTCATCATCTGTTTGTTTCTCAACTGATTCCTCCCCATCATTAGCTTCTCTGAGGTCAGGGAGTGAAGGAAACGCTCGATGAATGCATTTGAGGACAAATTAATTTTCTGTTCTGCAAAACTGGACAATTCATAATGCAATAAATCAATTATTATTTTTCTTTTATTTGATAACCATTTGTAAAACCCACAGAGACAGTCTTCTTTACACATGATTTCTTGTCATCTGGTTTTAATAAGCATATTTTATTACAAGATTTCAGATAAATTGTTAGCTGGATGGAATATGGATGTGTATGACTCTGTGTACCATAAACCAAAACAGTAGCCAGTTAACAATCACGTCGACAAATTACGATGGATCGATCCATTGTTACAGCTTAATATGCTAACAAAACAGAAATATATAACCTTTTTTTACCCTGATCAACATGTTTTCATACAATTTAAATTCCTATAGATGTCATAAGACGAATGCCAAAGGATACGTTTGTTTCTCGAAGGGGATTCCTTCACGTTACTGTGATTCTCCCCTGACCCATAGCGACCTGGGAGAGGCCTACCGATCTCTCTCCCTCCCCCACTTCCGTCTCCCCAGCTTCCTCGTCCCCAATCGCCGCGACAGTCATCTAGTTTCCCCCGATGTCGGAATCGACCCAGGGCTGTGTGACTTCGTTCCCAAAAGCTGGAACGTGGGCTCTGGTCACAGTGAGGCCCCAGTGGAGGCGGCCGGTCGGGTCCGCTAGGTCCACCCTGCTGTCTGTGGTGGTTTGGGGGAAAGGGATTGCGCGAATGAGGTCCGCGGTTGTATGGCATTAAAAGTCGAAACTCTGTTTGCTGGTCACCCATGAGGGGTGGTAAAGTTCGTGCTGCTTGTTTCGATTTCCGAGTATTTCGTGATGAGTTGGTTTTGATAGAAACGCTAGGCCTCATAACACCCTGCGGCACAAGCACCTTTTCGTCCGTGTCATCATCGCAGATCTCTCCGTCTTCAAGCTCCCCTTCTTCTCTCGGACTCGGAGACCGATTGCTTGAATTTGAATCCATTTTGTAGTCTAATCAAGATTGATTGTAGTTACATAAGAACGTAAACACATACAACTTGGTTTTAATAACAAAATCGGATTAATAAATCGGCTGTTAGCCAATATCAACGAATATAAAGCTAGCTAGCGAACTAGCGTGCTTGTTTGCTAAATTGCTACGCTCTGCGGTCTTCCTCTTCAGCACTATAAAGCTAGCGAGATTAAGATCACATACGGCAGACTTTCTAAATAAAAGTTGCAACTATTGTTATGACTACCACTATTCTGAGTTTGCATTATTATTATAACGTTTGTCAAGTCCTTTGTAAAAAAAAAAAAAGAGAGACTGTAACAACACATTTAGGAACACTGTTCCACACATATTTTTGAAGTAGAATACTTAAGAGATTTTTGGTAGCTTATCAAATCCTAGAATGGTTTCTGACTGAGACCTCACTCTGTACCAACAGCCTCTTCAGTTGTAGATAAGTGGTGATAACCTACCTACCTGTCCTTGTGTTTCCAGCTGACAGCCTGCAAACCCATTTTGATTTTCCCATTATTCATATTATCTTTTGTTTTTACAATGTTATAACGAGGTGAAAAATTTTCAGACGCTAGATGTGGCACCACAAGGGACATTGCCATCTAGTGGAATGGAATCTAAGCTATTATTTAATAAAGAAATTAAGAACATTCAACATAGTCAGTTATTACACATACCGATATCTCTTTATTAATTTAACTTTTTTGATTGTGTATATTTGATAATAACATTTTAATGTATATTGTTTGTGTTTAGTTTGGTTGGCTTAACCAAGAAAATGGGAAAAGTGAACACAAAGTGATAGAAAGATTTGTTCAAAAATAACTTCTGAATGTTGTAGAGAGGGTTAATGGAAAGGGGTTTGTGTTTCCATACTTAACATGTGATTGGAAATGCAAAATAAACGAACAAGGGAGGATTAGAGATGGAGAGAGAGAAAGGGCTTTATGTTTTTGGTCTATGTTTTACAACTGACATTAGAAAACGCAACACTTTTCATGCTGGACCACCATGGGAATCCAGCCGTCCATGTGAGCTACACTGGGCAAGAAATGGGATTGAGTAATGGCTTGTGTGGGGATCCTTGGACAGGAAAAGTGGATGTTAAACGGATTACTTTTATTTTTGAAGTTTGTCGCTTAATGTAGCTGATTTGCACTGATGATTTTAGTTCTCGACTTCCCATTTGGAGAAAGGCATGCTCTATTATCCATAGTGCCTTTTGCCCCACGGATCTCGCGATACGATCATAACTAACTTCGGTATGTCGCATTACACCACGTTGGTTTATACATGTAACATCACAACGCTTGTTGGGATGACAATAAGATGGATGGCAGATCTTTGCTTACTTGTTAATTTTCTCAAAATATTAAACAAAACATCTAGATTCAAGTCAATATCTTAAGTAGCTGAGATGGTCTTACAATCACGTGAAAGTGACATACTGAGCAGATTTTAGATTAGGTCAAAAACATCTTGATATCAAAGGAGTACATTATTTTTGATGTCATGCACATTTGCAGTTTCGTGGGGCTTGGTGTCTTTCTGCCATGGACTAGATTATAGCTAACGTTGACATGAGATCTGTTGGAGAGGAATCTTTCTCATGTGGGAAAAATTCTACGTTGTTGCACCGTAAATAAATTGCAATTCAAGCAGCTGACGTCGACTCTAAATATTATGAGCTTGAATCCATTTAATTTAAGCCGTTCCTGAACACTGTACTTTACCGTAACCGTTTTAATACGCGCCGCTTCATTTTAGTAATTTTTGCGGACGTTCTTAAGTTAGAAATGTGCAGTTACTTACCCAGCCCTTACCTTAACTAGTTTGATCTAAAATATGCTCCCTTTAATTTCTCTGTTTGATCTGAGCCCATCGGACTAGGTCTCATCATTAGAGTAGCCTACCTTTTCTGTTGACTCCTATAGCTGTCCCTGATCAGAGACCACCTGGTCGTCTTGTTGACTGAGATTCTGCCCGAAGACTTGCTTGTCACTGCCCACAGCCCACCAGCTCCCACCTGGATTTCTGCCCCGCCTGCTGGTCATCTGAATGTAAAGTATTTTAATGACTGATGAGGCTTTGAATGGTTGTGAACTAATAATCTCCGTCAGGCACAGCCATGAAGGCAGGTCACCCAACATAGCCCGACTCCTCTGATCTCTGAAGTAAAGGCCACTAGTTAATGCAATGACCCTAGCCCCACGTCCTTACAAAAACATTTGTTAGAACATAGGGCTGTGCGAATGGGTAGGGTCAAGCTTTCAGCCTTTTGAGGTAATGCTACTAAAACATTTTGTTAGGCTGAATGAATACAACCAAGTTTGGAGTAAGCCAGAACTTCATACTACCCTACAATGCAACCCTAAATGGAAAATGTCATTGTGTCACTGTCAACAAAGTAGGCCTATCCTGTGAAGACTTTCATTATGTTTTCAGACAGAGCTAGTCAATGGAAAGTGTATGTATATGGGTCTGATTCAATCTTACATTAGAAAAGTAGGTTGAAAATCTGAAACAGTTGACTTATAACAGTGGCCTGCTGGACTAGTTGGTCCGGTTTTGTCAGCAGTATGAGCATTTTTCACTTGTTGTATGATGCTTCTATAAGGGCTACAGGCTAATTCTCTTCAGATTATTGCATTAACTGTGAATTGCTTAGGATAAGTGTCTGTTAACTGAGTAAGATGCAAAATGTTTTTAGTATTTGTAACTTCTGTCAGTGTGCTGTCTACTTAATAACAGCCCTGTTTATGTGCTAAATTATGCAATGTCTGATGATGATGAAATTGCACACGTGTTCCCTTTAAATATTTCGATGTTTTTGGCCGGGATATGTTTGCTTTGTCTATTTTTGCCGGACTCCGGACAAAAACTTCGCTGGCTATAACATTCATTAGCTGGATGCCTAAAATAAAACTGTTTACTGTTATATTGCGACTATTTCTGGGGGATAGTTATTTTATCAATGTCATTCACGAATGGCTTATAAGCTGTTAAAACGGCCAGTTGCAAAAGCCATATAGTTTATAGATGCAATTTGTGGTGGAGGTAAACTTAATGAGAAAGGTTAGTCAGTTTAACACACTGCTTAACGGTATCCAGCGACATGTTCAAACTCGAAATGATGGTATTGCGTCACAAAAAGATATAATGTTGAAACACTACACCAACTCTGAAAATAACTTTGGCGTCGGGGTTAAAGACTTCTTACGTGGGAGACCTGCGCTCGAGTCCGGGGAAGGCGATAACTATCATCGCTTTTTAATAGGGGCCTCTGAACTAGCCTTGCCAGGTTTCTTGTTTTCATAGCAGTTTCTGCATTTGTTTCAGAACCTGGCAAGGTGGAATCTTTACTAGCAAGGTGTCTATTCTACTCTATGGTAGAAAGGCCTGAACCAACTGCGCCTGCGCTAAAACGGAAATGCGGAAGATGACTTGTCACTGTTGTTGTGGAAGCTGTCGGGCACGTGAGCTAGTGCTACGTCGTCGTAAAAGTGCTAAAAGGCGATATGGCGGCTGATACTCCTCCTAAGGTACGCAAAATTCTGAACTTTCGGGATTTCCTTGCGTATTTGCTATCAGCTTCTTCGTAGTTGGATGGCTCTAACCCTAAATATAAACATAACTGTAGATGATGTCGATTCGGTTGATACAGAGCCTTGCTCAACCCCACTGCACTGTTTCTGGTGTCCATCACCAGCTCTTCCACCAGCTAACTAGCTAGCTAGCTAGCCAGCCGCCCACTTTGCACTTCTTCACAACACAAGCATGCATTAAAACACCAGTAGGTCTCGGTACTGTAGTTTGATGTTATGACCTCTTTTAAGTTGTAAATGTGTAATACTATGAGATTCCTGTTGCAAGTTGTTAAAACACAGCTCATACATTTGGCGATTGACTGTTCAGTTAGCTAACGATGTTTGCTTAGTATGTACCTATAAGATAGTCTTTGCTACGTTAACGGTTATGGCTTCCTAATTATATACCGTTGGTTACTGTAGCTAACCTAACTAGGCGATCAGTTGAAATCAAAGTATTCCAACCACTGATGATATTACTGAATTACGAAGGGCTCACAAATTTAATTCTTTCGTCAATTTTTTTAAACAGTGAAACTAAATACATTTTTGTAAGGAGATATTCGTTTTATTTTTCGACATCTGTAGGAAAAATATAACTGTAATATGTTGCTTGCATAAATATCTAACCCGCATGCATTAATAGTTTTTGGCAGTGACAATGGGTAGTGGCCTTTTATTTGGCGTAGCGGTTCCACGTTGTTCACGTTGGTTGGATGACGTTGTGGACTGCAATTCTCAAATAGTGCTACGGATTCTCAGTGGGATTGAGATCAGGACTTAGACTAGGCCACTGTAGGACATTCACCTTTTTGTTCTTGAGCCACTCCAGTGATGCTTTGGCCCTGTACTTGGGATAATTATTCTGCTGACAAATTTATTTGCAAGTTCTCCCTTTTTGCCTCAGCCTTTGTTCCTTCAATTTTAACAATATGCCCTGTACCCGTTGATAAAGAAGCATCCCCAGAGCTTGATGGTTCTGTTTTCTTTTGTTTTTGCCAGCATAAAACTAGTGTCAACTTACAATGAATTATTTTTTGAGTTTTAGTTTAAAATGTGTTGCTTAAGTTGAAATATAACAATCAGCTACTAAATGGAAGAGTTCATGATGAGTTTATGCTTCAAGATTAGTTTTTGAGCGGCCACTAAACTTAGCTTTATTATTGACACTGTTGCTAGTAAGCTAGTTAATGCAATAACATGCTGCAATCTCTTCAGGTGTTATTTGAACATGAAGGTGTCTTCATACACTCCAACACTGAAGACAGTGAAGAACAAGATCTACTTGTGTCAGGGTTCCTACGGATCATTGATAAGGTATTATGGTATCCAGTGCTTCATTTGTAAATCAGGAGGTTCCAGAACAGGAAATGAGAGCGGGGTGACTTGGGTAGCGCAGATATTCCGGAACACATGGTATGTCAGGCATAATGGCACATGGAGCAACGTTTTTCCAACGTTTTAGGGGCCGACAACATACCTTTTTTCCTCTGGGGACTGCTTCTTAAGAAACATTTTGTCCATCTATTAATTTCATTATTAAAAGCACTTTTTCTGTTGCCAAATCTACTACCCAAACACAGTAAATTATTTTCACCTAGTAAATTGGTTGTTTATCTATATTATGGCTGTTTTATTTTATTACACATTTGGGATATTGAAAAAATTGTGATTAAATAAAAGCCTGTATTTTGTGTTTAGGACACTCCCATAATAATTAATCAGCTGAATTTTACAAAGCCCTTTTTAAAAAAATCTCGTCACTATTGAAGAAGCTTGTTAGCTTCAGAGGAAAAGCAGTGAGATAACTGTCCCTGTCCCCCTTAATTTATGGGGGTGTACTTGTTGTTTAAACAATTCCAATGCTAAATACATTTTTCAGTGCAATCGGTGGGACTTTTCATGAGGGATATATCCCCGACTGTTAGCCATTTCTTAGTGTACCGGCAGTGGTCCGCAGACCAGGGTTTGAGAACCCCCGCTGATATTGATCACAGAGCCACCAGAAGTTGCACGTAGGGGGTACATTTTTCACCCATACGTTCTCAGTCCTGGACAATGTTCCAGTTCCCTTTAACATGACTTAAAATTTTGCTCAACTCGTCAAAATTACAGGCTGTTGAACATTAAGAATCTTAGATCCATGACAACAACAGTGTCTTAGAGAAAAATAGCAGTTTTAGATATCCTTCTAGTTTCATGGAATCATAGTGTTACATAGTGCAGCTCATTCACCAGTAATGTCAGAAACCTTTCACTTGTTTACTTACTATTTACCACTTGACTTCTGTTGCACTTATTTGGAGGTTGCTAAGGTAGGCTAATGACCGATTAAGTCTTCATTCATGTGTCTTGTTCTGTGAGTGATGGAGGCGCGGATGTCAATCTGACCGCTTTTGGGTTTCAAGGATTCAATCTGGCCCAAATCATCAAGTCATACCCCCGGCATTATTTCGTTATTTTTAATAACATGACTAGTAACTAGTTTTATTTAAAAAATATGACTAGTAACATGTTATATTCTGCAGTGACCCGGGAGCAGTTGGAGTTACTTGCCTTGCGCAGAGACTGCACACGGCACAGTTAACTGCCTCGCTAAGAGACGGCACACGGCACAGTTAACTGCCTCGCGAAGAGACGGCACACGGCGCAGTTAACTGCCTCGCGAAGAGACGGCACACGGCGCAGTTAACTGCGTCGCGAAGAGACTGCACACGGCACAGTTAACTGCCTCGCGCAGAGACGGCACACGGCACATTTAACTGCCTCGCGCAGAGACAGCACACGGCACAGTTAACTGCCTCGCGCAGAGACCGCACACGGCACAGTTAACTGCCTCGCACAGAGACGGCACAAGGCACAGTTAACTGCCTCGCGCAGAGACGGCACACGGCACAGTTAACTGCTCGCGCAGAGACGGCACACGGCACCGTTAACTGCCTCGCGCAGAGACGGCACACGGCACAGTTAACTGCCTCGCGCAGAGACGGCACAGTTAACTGCCTCGCGCAGAGACGGCACACGGCACACTTTGCTCAGAGATTTAATCTCGCCAAACGTATCACCGGCTGCCACTGCTGTCCAAAGCACAATTAGCCTTCGCATTCATTTTTTTATGATAGGCGGAGGATTCTGGCACAAAGTTTCAGGAATAAATCACTGTATACTGGGTGTTGTGAACTGCTGTTCTGACAAGTTGTTTCTTATTTAATTTGACTTATTTGCATGTATGTTTATCATGTTTTTATTAATTCCCAGGATGGTGAAACTATTGTGGAATACAAGCCTCTGGAGGACACTGTTGATCCGTCCAACATGCTCTGCGCTGGCAAGGTTGGATGTTTTCTTTCCCCCCTCATGATTTATTTATTACCCAGTTGTTCGCCTGTTTAAATTGACTGCCATGTACATTGATAGGAAAGCTGTTGGTGCTTTGAAATGGCATGTTTTAATGCTGTTAGACCATGTCTGTCAGACCACTAGTCAAAATAAACAACAATGACTGACTGGGCTTCTAGAAGGACAATTGATTTCCACCAAAGACTTTAATATATTTTTCCCCACCAGCTATTCATGGGCTACATTTAGTTATTTATTTTAAAAAGCTGTTTAATGTAATAAAAAAAATGTGAGCTGCAACAATTGGATTCCAAAAATGATATGGACTTGTTAAAGAGGGTCACTGTATCTATAGCTTTCTCTTTGCAGACCAAAAGTAGTCAGAGTATTGCTCAAGATTCCTTTGCTGTATGTTCTGTTCGTTTATATTTGTATATCAATTTCTCTAAAGTGAATAAACTCAGTGGGGATCATTATTTTCCCTCAAGGAGGTCATCATTATCTTGTGACCCTGTTGTGACTGATTTAAAGCGTGACTGGTGTTAGTAATGAGGGCAGATGTCTTCCAACTGTCCAGGACTCCAGCTCTGTGATGGAATGGACCCAGTGTCCCGGCGAGGAGAGGTCAGATCTGCAGCAGGCCGTGGTAGAGCAGCAGCAGAGCTATGAGACAGAGTGGGACATGATCAACGCAGTCTCCTACCCCAAGAGGAGACCCTGTGCCAACGGAGAGGGTGGGTACCTCTTCGCTGGTTAGGCTGGCATTAAACGGTATTCAGAATACAGACAACCGAGAGCGATGGCGTCCCTCACGGACAGCTGGAACATTCTAATCAAACTTTGTCCTTTTCCAGAGATTCAATTTCCTGTTGGTTTGCCGGTTGAGGACTAATGACGGATGCTTTTTGACAGGAAGCTGTGGATTAATTCCACGATTATATATATTTTTTTTACCAGGTACTTTAAACCACAATCAGGAGAAAAGCAAGTGGGCCTTTAGCTTCAGTGTTTGGGACCTGCGGTCTGTCAGTGTGAAGAAAGAGGGCTGGACCTGCCTTGTATTCAGACTGAAGGAACCTCCCACCTCCCTGCCAATGCTCCACTTTCACCAGGGAGGTGCTGAAGGTTTCCTGGACTGCCTGAGGAGATGCGCCTCCCTCACAGAGTGAGTGTTTTAGCCTTCTGGTCTGCTGAACCAGAACAACTGGCTCCAAAATGGGAAAAAGTTACTTTTATTAATTAATAATTCACTTCATGAATTATGTTGATTGTAAATGGCGCTTAACTGGTGTGGGAGCTTTCTGGAGCTCTACTGGCACTGATTTTGACCAATTGCTTGGTATTCCGGCTCAGGTTCACGCTGTGTTTTTATCAAATGGTGTGAAGTTGGATCTTCAGGGAATAACAAAGAAGGGAGGGTTGTTCTTGTCGTCATTCCACTTTGTCCACTGCTCATCTGTGAATCCTGCTCATGCTATCCAGTTGTCTTGGTGTTTAGGACGCTGTTCCAGTGTAGCTGGACATTTGGAACATCCCTCTGCGTGTCACTGTACCCAAAACCCACTGATCAGGCCTTTTCTCAAGCCTTTTAAAATTCAGCGGAGTTCTGTCGACTTTATGCACCAACTTTTATGTACCATTGCAAGGGCAGAAGTGATCAGCAAAAACCAAGAGATCGTGCCTGGATTATTGCAGGAGTACAATTTTGGTATGGATTCATGGAAGCTAAACTTCTTCTGACAATATTATGTAGGCCTGGTTGTGAATGTTGTTTTCTACTGGATGTTCTTCTGTGTGGACAGTGACTCCATATAAAGACACTCATGAGGGGGAATGTTTGTTTACTGTCAGTCTTAGAAAATAATCAGGTTAATTGCTCTGCCAGCAAAAACAGTTTCCTTTACTATACCCACTTTTCGCGCCTGATAAAGCATAGAAAACTCCACAAAACATTTATTTAAAACCCCACGTACACAGATAGAATCCCATTTTTGTGAGATAAAAAGGAAAATTATCTGCTGTTGCTATATACTGTAGATGGAATTCCTCAACTCATCAGTCTTCATCAATGTTTTTTTGAACCACCTTAAAACAAAACTAGCTTTCCCATGTTGTTTCTTATCTATATGCTAATGCTGGTGATTTGCATACAGCCTTTAGCTAACACTCAGTTTTCCTCTTTCTGGCCCATTTCTGAGGGATGTTGTGGTTAGTGGGCAGTTTTTCTTCTCATGAAAGAGCTGGGCTTTCTGTTTGAGCCAAATATCACAGCTGATAATTTCCCCAGTACAGACTGCTCTGTCGCATTTGGAGCTGATAGCTGTTATTAAAGTTCTTATCGAGGCCTTCCATAATAAAATTGTTTGAATGAAATAGGTGGCAGTAGGACGTTTTTGCAGAGGTTTTGAGTGTGGACAGAAAATCTGCCAATGAATCAATAATGCCTTGCTCCGTACCATGTCTCATCTGTGGTTATGTTTTGTGACAAAGCGTTAACCCTTAAAGTGTGAGTGCGACTGCATATTTAGACAAGTATGGTGCTTTATGTTCTTCACTTGTGGGCGTTATCTCTAATAATTCTGAGGACTATGGGTTGTTATGTTTCAGTCAGAATATCTGCTGTAATGTATTTCAGACCAGTAAACCAGATGAAACCTGTTGAGATGTTAGAAAAAATGTGGTTGACGTCAAAGAGATCTTTAACTTCTGCTATTTGTTCCAGGTCCCTGGATGATAACACCTGCCTGCTGGTTAGCACTCCCAACAGAGCGCTCTCTCAGTCCTTCGAGAATCTTCTCGATGACAACAACTATGGCCTTGTCACCGTAAGACGTTTACTGTCGTCATGCAAACAACTGTCATGGTCACATGCAGGGTGCCCTGTGGAAACAGAATGACCGCTGTGCCACGGTCATGAACTGAAACAAAGGCAAATGCTGTAGCCAGGCTCACGTCAGTGTTGCCTTTATCCAGCAAAAATGTTCACACATTAATAGTCAGATTTCGGTGAAGGGTACTTCCCATGAAGAAAGTATCGGGGGGAATTGTCTGTCATTGCTGTCATGAAAAGACTCCTCCCTTGTTTCCCCAACAGAAGCTCAAGAAGGATCCCTATGTGACGACGCTGGGCGGCTTCTCCAAGGTCACCAACTACATCTTCGATGCGTTCCGCGGTCCTGAGCTGGAGCAGCAACGGCGCCCCCCGGAGGAGGTGGCAGATCTGGACATCCTGGAACTCGGTGAAGTGATCCCTGGTCTGGAGATCAACCAGCAAGAGGAGCCTGGCTTCGAGGTCATCACCCGGGTGAGTGGACAGAGAAAAGGCACATGGGGACAACTCTGATGACGACCACAGCACCCCAAGGTGTCTGTCGGAGTAGAAACAGTCTGGCCCTCCTACTTGGAGAGCTACCGCGTGTGAAAGCTTGGTTCCAGGTGTATTGGAGCAACGCTGCTGTGGTCCGATGTGTCACAGCACGCTTTTAATAAGTCTCATTAAGGACCCTCAGCTTTTCCATGTATCTGACTGTTCCAGCGCCAGTATGCCGAACTCAGCCTGGGAACTGATCACCAAGCGCTTCAGTAGTTAGGTGGTTTCCACTTTTCTATGAAACAGGTGCCTGTCCCAAGGTGAGGGTTTGAGAACCAATGTGTGTGTGTGAAAGCCAAGCCTGTACACCCAGTAACTTTCCAGGAGGATTCGCCAACACCAGTCTTGTGCGCATGAATAAGGTCTTTCACCCTGTCGGCTCTGGGATTTGAACCGTCAACATTACCCACCAGTTTACCTGTATGTACCGTACTGTCCGTCAGCATCTGGAGCTGATCTGGTAATATGCTTTCAGCACAGAGGGCATGGTCCTATTGGGTTTTGGTTCTGATTTGTCAGGTTGACCTGGGAACCAGGCCAGAGGTAACGAGGCGGGAGCCACTGTCCTCAGACGACTGGGCCAAGCACCAAGACAAGGAGGGAAGGATGAGAAATGTCCCTCACCTTAAGAAACTCATTTTCAAAGGGGTATGTTGGAATAATGGAGAGGTTTGCTAAAGCCCCTAAAAATCTTTAGCGAAACTCCTGGCTGGTTTTCATAGTGTGAGTCAAAAATGACCTACCAAGACAGAATCTATTGAGCTGACATTGATTTTATGTAGTCTCCCGCTGAGAACCTGTCTCCCTCTGTGTGAGAGTGTTGAAACTATACATTTGGGTCTTGTCTTTAATGTAATGTCTGGCCCCGGCAGGGCTTGTGCCATGCGGTCAGGAAAGAAGCCTGGAAGTTTCTACTAGGATATTACCCCTGGGACAGCACCTACGAGGAGAGGAAGAGCCTTCAGAGGAGGAAGACGTATGTATTAACCAGGACAAAAGGCATTTGAAACTGACACGTGGAGAATAGCCACTTGACAGTGTGTCTGTAGGCCTTTGTTGATGTGTTTCTCAACATGCATGAGGAACTCCGTGCAATGGTGGAATATAAACTGTGGAAACAGGCCTTCTAAACTGTTTAACACTATGTTTCCTTCATTCTAAATAGGGATGAGTACTTCAGGATGAAGCTCCAGTGGAAGTCTGTGAGTGACGATCAGGAGAGGAGGAACTCCCGGTTGAGAGACTTCAGGAGCCTGATCGGTAAATGCATTACTTATCAACTGTTTCAGAAATAATCTGAATTTCAGTTTTCTGTTTAAGGTTTTATGATCAGATTTTAATAGGATTCCCCCCCCCCTCCCGTGTAGCGTGTTGTTGGTTTATTTGTTTGACTGTCCTGGAAGCACCTGTAAACCACGAGAAGTATATTCCTTCCGTTAAGGGTTTAGTCCATTGTTCATTAACGGTCTGGGAATGTCCTATCTTCTCAGAGAAGGATGTGAACAGAACAGACCGAACCAACCGGTTCTATGAAGGCATTGACAACCCGGGCCTGGTGTTACTCCATGACATCCTGATGACCTACTGCATGTATGATTTTGATCTGGGTGAGTGACAGCGCTACATCCCAGTTGTGCAGCAGATCCCATTTATATTTGAACTAAAAGGTCATCTGATCGGCGTCGATAGAATCCACCAAGTTGACGATCATCTAAAAATGGAAATTCGCCCTTGGAAAGAAAGACACTTAAACAATCACAGCCTGTAGAAACGGCGTATCAGAGGGGTTAGCCACGCGTACCTTGATTATCTCATTGTGTCCGTCTCCAGGATATGTCCAGGGGATGAGTGACCTTCTCTCCCCTGTCCTCTATGTGATGGAGAACGAAGTGGATGCATTCTGGTGTTTCGTCTCCTACATGGATCAAATGGTGAGAAATGTTGCATCGTTTTGTCCTGGACTGTTATGATTTTTTTTAACAGACCTGTGTTTACTATAACATGCTTGAAGTGTGCCTTCCGTGACCAAAACGCAACGTGATTGTATGTGCAGCACCAGAACTTTGAGGAGCAGATGCAGGGCATGAAGACTCAGCTGATCCAGCTCGGTACTTTGTTAAGGCTGCTGGACCTGTCCTTCTGGAATTACCTTGGTACGTCGCAGGGCTTCGTTGAAACGTTAGCCAGGTCGTGACCGACCATGTGTCTTCCAGATCTCTTCCATCTGCATGAGGGAGCTGCTCACCATACGCAGCGAGAAGGCTTTTCACGGCAAACATCTGTGGATGATTCCCCTGTGTGGAACAAATCATTTTTAGTAAATGTGTCTACTTTGACTGTAAAAGTAATGTACATGTTATTCATTTCAAGCTAGAAAGACAATGGAGAAACAAGCATCTCATTTGGCTTTCATATGACTTTTCTGTTTTTGTTCATTGGTTCCCTGCAGAGTCTCAGGATTCAGGTTATCTGTACTTCTGTTTCCGTTGGTTACTGATCCGCTTCAAGAGGGAACTTCGCTATCCTGACGTCCTTCGTCTGTGGGAGGTGACTGTGGTTCAGCTGCCTGTCAGCTGCCTTCGTTGTATTTAATTAAAGCTAAGATGTAGCACTATGACATCACACACAATTGAGACGCTTCCTGTTACTTCAGGTGTATGATGGCGTCATCTACTCATGGGCTCTTATGAATAGCTTGTTAACATTATGTTCTGTCATTACTCTGGAATTGTCCTTAAGTTGCCTTTGAAACTTATCTTTGTGTTCTGAGTTACTAACACATTTCCTGGTTCTGCTTAGGTAATGTGGACTGGACTGCCCTGCCAAAACTTTCATCTGCTGGTTTGTTGTTCCATCCTAGACTCTGAGAAAAGGAAAATCATAGAGGAAAACTATGGATTCAATGAGATCCTCAAGGTACCAGCAGTCATTGGCAAACAAACCGGTTTAACCAGTTAAAAATCTTTCAATACTTTGGGGTCACTTAGAAATGTCCTTGTTTTTAAAATAAAAGCAACACTTTATGTCCATTAAAATAACTTGTTAATGTTAGCTGGAAAGGCTTATTTTTAATGGAATATCTACACAGGCATACAGAGGCCAATTATCAGCAACCATCAGTCCTGTGTTACAATGGCACGTTGTTTGTTAATCCAAAATCATTTTAAAAAGCTTATTGATCATCAGAAACCACCAAATATTTTAGCACTGCTATAAACTGTTGTGCTGATTTAAGAACCAGTAAAACTGGCCTTCTTTAGATTAGTTGAGAGTCTGGAGCATCAGCAATTGTGTTTCGATTACAGGCTCAAAATTCCCTGAAACAAATAACTTTCTTTTGAAACTAATGCTAGTTTATTCTCGTTCTGAGAAATGAAGGATGTTTCATGTGAGAAATTGCCATGAAACTGAAGATCTCGCACCATGCTGTGTTCTGCTCCGATCACAGAACAGCGCAAACCGTCTCTAACCAGAATAGAAAGAGTGGGTGGACAGGGTGAGATTAGAAAGGTGTTATGGACACACAAATCATATGATGTGAATATGAACACAAAAGGTTTGAGATGTTCAGATCACAAGGAACATTTGTGGGACGCAGACCAAATTACTTCGACTAATTGACAACTAGAATGTCAAAGCTCTGCTAGGCTGTAGTTGCTGCAAATGGAGGGTTATTTGACATAAATGTAAAGGACGCAATTATTATATAAATTGAACATTTTCTAACCTAGTCAGGGACTATATTTCCATTTTGCTTTAATTGGTTTTCAAACTCAATGCATTTTTTCACAGGAAACAAGGACATTTCTAAGTGTCATTTGAGCAGCAGTGACATTATTGACATTGTTAGACATTATTGTCGTAGAGTTTCCCAAGTTAATTGTCTCTGCTTTGATTTTCTGAATTCATATTTTTAATAATGTTGTTTTTCCTGTTTTCAACAGCACATTAATGATCTGTCAATGAAACTGGACATTGAAGAAATCCTTCAAAAATCTGAGGCTATTAGTATGCAGATCAGAAGTTGTAAGGTTAGTTGAAGTGATATTTTCAAATCAAGAAACAATGACCATGCAGTTTCAGATTCTGATATTTTTGGTACATAATAAACCATTTAAAAATTGTTATCTTTTGCTTTCAGGACCTGCCACATTCAATAAGCGAGATCCTTGGATTCGATACAGGAAGTGAACTTTCCAAATTAGAGGAGAGGGAGTTTGGGATTCCTCTGGATTCTCCTTTGTCTCCCAGACCCACACATAAACAGGAAGTCTTCTCCAATGGTCACCATGGACATTACAGAGAACCCCTTACTCACAATGGCTGCAAAGTCGCCTTCATATCATAATGAACAATATAATTCACACAGACACTTTGCAATGTCCACATACCAGAAAGAGTATTTTGGATAAGTTGGTAACTGAAGCAATCTCATCAAGTCCCTGAGAAAAGAATGTAAAAAGCATTTAAAATTATTCAAATTGTATTATTTTTGTAATTTCTTGTATCATATTGTTGTTCATTGAAGTAAGTCATTCCTTCTCGCCCTGCTAAGGATTTTTTTGTAAAGATGAGCAAGGTAAGTTTGCATTGTAAAGTAATGTGCTGTTTTTATTTCTATATAACCTGTTCCTGAGTCAAAGCAAAAGTATTAAAATCAAATTCTGTCATTGACATTTTGATCTATCCAGAGTTAAATTAAACAACATAAGAGCTATACAATACAAAGGTTGATGCAAAATGCATCATGGGGGTTTTTGGTCTGTACTGTCTTGAAAACTTGACACGTTTTGGGGATTGTATTTGTGGGCTATTGAACAACGCTAAAAGATAGTTTTGGAACAAACTATTCCCGTAATACTATGCCACAATAAGACTTAAGATTGAAAATGTGAAACTTAACATAAATCTACCTGAATCAAAATAAAAGGATAGCCCTTGTGCACACTTGAGTACTAATGAATTATGTTGTTTTGTGAAATCTTTCCAATTCTATATATTTCTGAATCAGTTGAAGTGTGAGTCCATCACCACCAGCACTCATACTGTGTTGTTAAAGTATTCCTTTGACCATATTTTTTGCCAAAACATTAAATTGCAGACTTTGATCCAGTAGAAAGTCAATTCCGGCATTAAGACCCAACCTTTAGGATGCTGTTGGCCTCATCCTGTGAAATGTATGGCGTGTCCTGTAACATCACTTTCCACCTCTCATCTTATTGGTCACTTCCTTCAAGAATAAACCTCTTTTGCAATTGCTTGGAATGTAGTAGTTTCCATGTACAATCTGTTTAAAATATCTGTTTCCTGCGAGATGATGCACATGGGGATATTCAATAACACTTGCTGAAACACTTGTTTTTTTGTTGCTGTACTTTTACATAATGTATGCAACCTGCATGAACCTTTATCGACACTGTGTGTGCTTAACGCCCTTTCTATTCAAATTACTTCCTCCAATCATACAGGTCTGCAGAAATGCCACTCCTGGACAGATAGGTTTTTCAGTAATTTCACTGCAATTCTTGAGATACCAACCCTGCACACTTACTCCCAGAATCCCCTCCATAATTCCACTTAATATGCAGCCCACGCATGGCCTCGAAATGGCATTTCGCCCCTTTTAAGTCCCTGATGTTGTGACGTCTAAAGCCTTGGTGACAGTTCACAGGCCCTCCTCGGTTTTTGATGGAAGACATTTGGAGACAGAGTTGGAATGGGGGTCTCGGGTTTAGAGGGAATGCAAAGGGCTGTTTACATCAGTGTCAGGTGGAGGGAGTCGGCCTATCACAACGATCTGCTCATAACGGGCCGTCACGATTAGAACAAAGCAGCAGCCCGCGGCCTCTACTCCCGTCTCCAGAGCTCTTTCATTTCCTGTCTTACAGGAAATTGCCTCAGTCAGACGATAGCACATTGCCCACGACTGTGATTTATCTGTCATCTCCCTGGGTTTCATTAAAGAGGTGGCTCTGGCAGTGTTTTGTGGACTGACAGGTGCTTGCTCATTCAGGTGGAGCAACATGTAAACATTGTTGTGTTGCGGTAGTGACACTGAATGAGCAGAAACAAATGGAGTATTCTAAACGAATGGAGCTATTTGCTTTTCTTGGGTTTAGCCTAACACACCTGGGCTGATCCAGTTTTGATGTGGTAATATACAGTACTATTTCTGCCATGTATTTGCCTATAAAGGTCATTTAAATTGTAATATGTGCAGATGATAATTTCATCTGTAACTATCATTGAACATGGTTGTTTCAGTGTTCGCGTCAACCCCCTTGGACATAAACTGAGGTACCCTATCCATTCTCTCCTCTGAACACAATCATGATTTCAAAATATTCCTGTAGAGTTGTATCAGATCTCATCCGTCCCTTAAATACAGAATTACTATGTCCGGTTTATTTTTTCAAGCTCGTGTTTGACCGATGGATAAGCGATCCAAGGTGTATTGATGTGGCGCTTTCTACCTCCAAAACATCAACAATAACTCTTCACACACACACCTCCGTTTGTTCTTTATAAGTCCGCGAGTCAACAGCCGAGAGAGACCAGAGGGATTGATGGGATGCCTTATCAGTACCGGCCCCCTCCACTGCTGTCACACTATATAAAGGAGCTGTGGTTGTGCTGGCTGGCAGACGACTTGCCTACTGTAGCCCAGTGGACCAGGGCCGTTACAGCTGTTGTAGTGGTCATGAGTGGAAGCAGACCAGGAACTCTGGATCCGGAACATCCTCTCCAGTGCATCGGCAGGTGAGCCATGACCACCTCACTGAGTTCAGTACGCGTGTCTTCAGTAAACTAATGTTGGGGTCAACAGAAGACCCAATGGCTTCAGCTGCATCAGAATGTTTCCTCTGTGCAGGCAGCCCATGGTGATGGCATCTTCCCAGTTGAGGAAGCGGGGCAACAGCACCGAGCAAAGGGGCGTCCCAGAGCCCGTGCCCAGGATGCAGCCGGCCATGATGATGTTCTCCAGTAAGTACTGGTCCCGGCGGGGACTCTCTCTGGACTCGGCTATGTTCGACCAACAGAAACAGCGCCACACCGGAGGGCAAATGGTGAGTGAGAGGGTTGCATGGAATGGGATCCACTGCGATGGATGGATCCACTGCGATGGATGTGTTTGTTGGCTGGTTGATGGATTGGTCGGTCGTTGGGTTGATGGAGTCGTTGGTTGTTAAGTGCAATGGCTGGCTTTTGGCTTGGTTGGAGGGTTGGTTGATTGGTATGATGGCTGGCTGATGGGTTGGTTGATGGGTTGGTTGATTGGTACGATGGCTGGCTGATGGGTTGGTTGATGGGTTTGTTAATTGGTACGATGGCTGGCTGATGGGTTGGTTGATGGGTTTGTTGATTGGTACGATGGCTGGTGGATGGGTTGGTTGGTTGTTTTTTTGAGTCATTGGTTGATTTTGGTTGACCCGTCTGCAAATGGGTAGGATATTGTGTTAATGTCTGTGTCCTATGTTAATATATTTAGTTAGTATTAAGTTTTATGCATGATTATCCTTTTGCTGTCTTTGATACTTTAATTGATTGTGCGGGACTTTGATTGACACTTGTTTTTAAATGTGCTTTATAAATAAACTTGACTTGATTTTGCATTTAGTTCGTTAACTGCTCGACCTGCATGTTTAATTTAGATTGTATACTGCTGTGGTTTGTAATGCACAATTAGGTTTACTAGCCTGACATATCTTAATGTCCATCGCTCAAATAAGGACCAGGAAATCCTCATTACTATCTGTTCATTATCAGCTTGCTTGTTCATCTCTGCTCTTGTCAAAGCTTCGAAGGCCAGTGGAAGTAGAACTGATGGTTTAAAGCATTGGGTGAGGCTATTGGTTGAAATACTGAGGCAGATTTTCATGGTCGCTTAGGGCAAAAAAAGAATCAACTGCAGAATGAATTTATGTGTTCCGTGTTAACTACTGTTATGTTACAAATGAACACTTGTGTTTACAGGTAGACATTTCGGTAGCAGAGGCGGTTGATGTTCCTACTCGCATGATAGGTAATGTGGTCTTCTTTTGGTCCAACAGTCGCGCCGACCCTCCTTCTGTCCAATAGATGAGAACCCGACCGACAAGGAAATCAGGGAAAGCAGGGAGTCAGGGAAGACGGCCGTTGTCTTCTCTCTGAAGAACGAGGTGGGCTGCCTGGTTAAAGCACTACGTGTTTTTCAGGTGGGTTTTTACGGTCCTGTTCTGCCACGTATGTTCCTCTCATAACCTGAACAGTCCTGCGGTGCTATTCAGTTTTGTGAAGCCAAAGGTCTTCTCGCTTCACTGCCCTTTCCCTGCTCTTCCAGGAAAAGCGTGTGAACTTGGCTCACATCGAGTCACGGATATCCAAGCGGGTTCACTCTGAGGTGGAGATCTATGCTGACTGCAACTGCAGCGAGAAGGAGTTCAACGAGCTGCTGGAGCTACTGAAAGACCACGTCAACATTCTCTCCTTCAACACGCCCCAGAACCAGTGGTCCACAGAAGCAGGTACTGACCTGGCTCTTTGTTCGATTCTTCCTTTGGTTTGACTTTTTTTACAGGACAAAAACAACCGCTTGTTTTATTCTCAGTTCAGCATTCACCTCTGCATGGACAGATTTTTGAATAGTTCAAGAACAAAAAATAATGTGGCTCTTTTACATGGTTCACAGTGAATGTAACATCTTGTGTTCTGTTTGTTGTCTCATCTTGTAGGAGTAAATGTCTCTGAATGGACATGTGTGTGAGTACAGAGTGAATTCTAACAAGCCGGTCAGCTTTTGTTGAACATTTGGAAATGTTTTTTATGTAGAAAACAATTTGTACATGTTGTTGAATGAAAGTGTATCCAGCTTGCTGTATGTGACATTCACAGTGTCAAAATCAAGTTCTTTAATTTGATCATTCTGTTGCCGAAGCCATTTTCCTGAAAAAAACAAGAATATAGAGCTTTATATGGACAAAATTATTTTAGTGTTAGATATTTCAATTCCACTTTAAAATGTCAGACTCAATTTGCCTGAAAAAAAAGTAATAATTCCACTGTTAGAAAAATATTCATCAGCGCCTACAATAATTCATACTTTCTGTTGCTGCAGGATTATTTTAATGCTGTGAGAGGCCGGGTGAAATTAGCCTAAATGATGGCATCTGTAGTGGCTTAGTTGTGTGTTTAATGCTTAATTTTTTGTGCTTATTTGTGTGTTTTCCTTGTTAGATGGGGAGGACGTTCCCTGGTTTCCCCAGAAGATCGCAGAGCTCGACCAGTGTTCTCACAGAGTGCTGATGTATGGATCTGAACTGGATGCTGACCATCCAGTAAGTCTCTGTGTGTGTTTGCAGTTTGCCCAGCTCAGCAAATGAGAATCGGTTATCAGCTGAGTTACAAATCCTATTAAATGAATGTAATCTAATAAGAACAGATCATCATAATTACATGATAATATCAGGGTTGGGGTTCAGAACGGCAGCATAGTGGTAAGACTGTTGGGCCAGTGATCTAAAAGTAGTTAGTTTAAAACCCCGAGCCAACAAATCAGTTGTGCCCTTGATCAAGCTACTTAACCTTTATTGATTCTGTATGTTGCTCTGTATGAAAACATTCGCTAAAAAGTAAATAACCTTTTATTTAAAAAAAAAACGCATGTGAACAGCTAGACCTTGGGTTTTTTGGAAGATTGCGAAAGCCTTTTGACTTTTGTGAACAAGAAAGCCTAAAGGAAATTGAATTGGAAGTAGATTTCTATTTAAAGTAATTCAACCAAGATGTGAAACATGAAAGCATCTTTTTATGGGCAAATCCATTATCAAAAGGATATAAAAAATTGCCACTTATCACATTGATTCAAATATGAGCCATTACTTTCATAATTACTCAAGGATTTGAAATCGTATTTGCCTTTATTAGATGTTAAGTGATGCTTTTGGGGATATCAATTTGCTATATTTATGCGTATACATAAAATGTCAGTGCACACACATAAGGGGATTCTGAATTATTATTGACAGTCAATGACACTGTATTTGATTTCCGGACCACAGACATTGCAGGCTTTTATTTTATAAAATGTTTCAATGTTGAGATAAACATCACCAAACTGTAGAATAAATGAGCTTCCTATGGGCGTGTCCAAATCCAGTGTAATTTATATTCAACGACTGCATTGGAATTAAAGGGCAAGTGGCAATATCAATAATTCCAGCATTGGAATATAGATATATACCAATAATTAAAACAATTTAAAAGAAGTGCTTTTAGAGAAATCACAGGAACCATTTCCTTAACTTGTGGCTGGTTAAAATGCCAGGCTGTGTGACGCTGTTCCTTATCTCTCCTAACCCCAGGGCTTCAAAGATAACGTATACCGCCAGAGGAGGAAGTACTTTGTGGAAATGGCCATGAATTACAAATAGTATGAGTAACCCCTTCTCTTTCAGTTGTTTTGCCATGGTTACAATCTGGTTATCAGTTATTTTCTCACTGTTTCTGTGTTGCACTCTTAGTACAATTTAACTGCTATGCTAGTACCCTATATTGCTAGTTATGCTAGATATACACAGAAACTACAGATTACTTATAAATAGTGCAGTGTGCATGAGTGATTTTAAATAGCCTCATATAAATGTAGTGAGATTAGTCATCTCTCTCCAATCTCAAGTGGCCAGCCCATCCCCCACATTGAGTACACCCCCGAAGAGGTCAGGACCTGGGGTGTGGTTTTCAAGGAGCTCACCAAACTCTACCCGACACATGCCTGTAGAGAGTACCTGAAGAACCTCCCCCTGCTCACTGAGCACTGTGGGTACCGGGAGGACAACATCCCCCAACTGGAGGACGTGTCCCTGTTCTTGAAAGGTACGGGATGATGGATAGCATCAATGTAGCACACTACTACAGGTACTCAGAAGCTTGGTAACGTGTTCATTCTCAATGGCGCTGTCAGTCGACAAACCAGTTTGGCACCTGTCCTAGGTCATTCTTAGACTCTTATCTGGCCCATACACGGTTTCATTTAGTACGTATCTGTGTAACCTCAAATTGACCCTGTAAAACAGTTTCAATGAAGATGTGGAAATTCTTCTGATGTTAACTGTCATCACTTGATGCTGTGGGTGTGACTGTTTCAGGGAGGTCAGGGTTCACTGTGAGGCCTGTGGCAGGATATCTTTCTCCTCGAGACTTCCTGGCCGGTCTGGCATACCGAGTATTCAACTGCACTCAGTATGTCCGCCACAGCACTGATCCACTCTACACCCCTGAGCCGTGAGTGTCACATTCACCCGGGCCGAGAAACTGACTTGAGTGTTTGTAACAGAACCTGGACTGACATGCACCCGAACAGGAAAACATGTGAGAGAGAAACGTACAGATGGAAAATTAGAAAGACATTTTTACTTTTTAGAAATGACGTTTGCATTTCGCCATCTTGTAATTTTCCTGTCCAGTCCCAATTGTGACCAATCTGATCTTTTTATCTGGCTGATTACTATAATGAGGTCCTCTAATTTAGGACTGGTGAGATAACCTTCCTGGTGGTAACTCTTCAGAAACAGGTTTGGGTAGCCCTGCACTAGACAACATCTAATGCTAATAGAACCATATCTGATATTGGATTACAGGGACACGTGCCATGAGCTCCTGGGTCACGTCCCGCTCCTCGCGGACCCCAAGTTTGCTCAGTTCTCCCAGGAGATTGGCCTAGCGTCTCTTGGGGCGTCGGACGAGGACGTGCAGAAACTTGCCACAGTGAGTACCGATGGATAAACGAGTAATATTGAGTGCTGACGCCGATGTTCTGAACGTAGCACCCGATAATGCAGCCGAAGCATAAGCGACGTGTGTCGGTTCCTCACGCGGTCCTTGACGCCCACCAAACCACCACATGCTGTCCAACACACTGAGAGGTTGTGGTTCCATCATTTAGTGTCCAGCTATCAATATTTGATTGTGTCAGGGAAAGTAGCAAAAACAAAACATCTGAGTGATACTGAACATTTTTCATTAACCAATTAGCAGACGGCCGCCAGTACCGACTTGCCTCGGAAGCTGATCTGGGTCAGGCCTGGACAGTCTCTGGATGCGGGACCAAAAGCTGCTTAAAGGGCTGTTGAAATGGCAGTTTGGGGCACTGGTCAAAAAATCACACCCCGCTGTTCAAGGGGAAGGAAGGGGACATTGCCCTGCATAGGGTACAACCTTTGAGATGATGCCCATTGGCCGTCCTAATGATGACGATAATAATACATTAAAGTTATAGTGAACTTTTCTGGGAACGAAAGATGCTTTACAGGTACGAAAACAAACAACAGAGCAGAGTGATGGGGCAAATACACAGACAAACGTGATGAAAAGGACGTGATACTGGAAGGGAACGGGCAGAGACTAGGGGTTCTGGCTTAGTGGTCACTAAAGGTCCAATTGCACTTATGATAAGAGTTGTGTTAACCTTGGTGTCATGGCTATGGTTCAACTGGGATCCTAACATTATCAAGGCTACCTAATTATCCTTAGTGCCTAATTGGCTCATTATTCCTGTCTTCTCTCCCTAACCCTAACCCAATAATAACACATTTTTAAATACATCTTAAGCATCCTTGTTTGCAAGTCACTTTGCATAAGTCAGCTGAATAAACAGTGATAGATATGGAGGCACTGACTGTTCTATGCTGTCGACAGTGTTACTTCTTCACTATTGAGTTTGGGTTGTGCAAACAAGATGGCCAGCTCAGGGCCTATGGTGCCGGCTTACTGTCGTCTATTGGAGAGCTGAAGGTAGGCGGCACGCACGCATGCTCACCCACGCACACTCACTCACGCTCACACGCTGACGGATGCTCCATTGACTGGTCTATTATTTCCTTGCAGCATGCGCTGTCCGACAAAGCTCTGGTGAAGATGTTTGATCCTGGGAGCACCTGCTACCAGGAGTGCCTCATCACAACTTTCCAGGAGGTCTATTTTGTCTCCGACAGCTTCGAAGAGGCCAAAGAGAAGATGAGGTGAAGTTGAAAGGCGACACCGTGGCAGTTCCAACGGCTTAGCTGATCTGTTTCTGAATTCTCTCTGCGTTAATGATGTTACACACAGCAGTTTTCAGGGTTTCACTCCTTACTGGTTCACAGGAAGCACATGGCTAGTTGATGTTCAGTCCATTCCAGGAGTTTAAACATCATCTACCCAACAGGGAGTTTGCCAAGACGATCAAGAGGCCATTCTCCGTCTACTACAACCCCTACACCCAGAGCATAGACCTGCTGAAAGACACCAGGAGCATTGAGAA